>JANZLC010000201.1:4142861-4152861 GCA_026413385.1 Erythroxylum gracilipes
AGCAATAGTCAAGAATAGCTAACTCAAATATTTCCTGTTTGGAATGGTCATTCTTTGAGACCTCCGAGGCTTATCATCAACTTAATGAATATTATGATTAGTGATCTTTTTTTAATCTTTTTGATAAAATATGACTGGTGAATTTTGTTATCTTATTTTGTGTTGTATTTGGCAAATTTTTTTTAAAATGATATATTTTGAAGTTTAAAGGTTTAAGTTTACAATTAGATAAATAAATAATTAAATAATATTTTTAAAAATTATCTTATATATATAATATATAAAATAAAAATTTATATATTTATTAATCACCGGTTTAACCACAGTTATATTCTGATTGAACCATTAACTCTTGAATCAGTTACTTCTCTGATTTAATCGATCCGGTTTTTAAAATATTGCTCTTTACTGTAACCAGCAATAAACTATTAAACTGGGGAACTTTTGCTTTTGCCGTGGCTGATTCTGTTTCGGGATTGAGCTATGTCTTCTGTGATTGGATATATCTCAAACAATGGACATATCTCAGATCAATGAAACATTATCCACGGCCAGTACTCGTAGGCTTTTGGCTCCGCCACCAATATTGTAACTGTTCCCAGGCTACAGTACCCACCCAGACGCCAATGAGACGGCGTGACCCAGACCTAATCACCTGCATTGGCATTGGGAATCATGCTAATGGATTAGAGAGCCCAATCTAGATCCTTTAGCAACATCGTTGCACATGGATTCTTCTTAGAAAGAGTGAAAGACGTACTTAGGAGGAGAGTCATGCTTCTCACCGTCACCGGCAAATGCACGTGGCGTACATAATTCGAACTGGGCCACCTTCGCACATGGCTACTGTAAGCAAATGTCTGATTTGGTTTATCTCTTTCAGAAAACGCCGTAAGGGACCCATCATGTTTCTCCGTGATTAAGGGTTTTTGAACGGGGGATTGTGCGTGGACTAGACACCGAGATCTTTGTAATTTAATAATTAAAAAATATTTGAGAAAATTAAACTTTTAAAAATATGTATTTTTAATTAAATATTAAAGAATATTTACTTGAATATATTTTATTATCGTCCTTATTACACCTAATCTAAAGTCTCTTAATAAAATAAAATTTAGAGAAGTATGATAGTACACAGCTTTATCCTTACATAATAAAGAGGCTATTTCTAATAGACTTACATATAGACGTGACAATTTTATTATTTTTAAATAAAATTTAAGATAAAAAATTTTAATAAAAATTGTTAGAAAAATTTTAATTTATTCAATACAATTTTTAGATTTGATTTAATTAATTTAATTAAATTCAGATTAATAATGTATTAAGATTTAAGTTGAATTTAATGAAGATGTTAGATAATAATATATAATATTTAATTATGATATATTTTGTTATTATTTTCAATTATAATGTTAGAAAAGTAATTAAAAGATTAAAAGAATTTTTGTAAAACCTTTTAAAACCCGGATGTCGTGTCTTTTACCCTAAAACAACAAATTACGCAACTGCCACTCCCATGAATGGTGGAGAAAAGCTCGGGTCTTTTTACTATAAATACCAGTGCTTCTATAGTTTACTCTCCATGTCTCACATCTTCACCTCACTTCCTGTCTCTTTTAGCTTTGGAAGATGACATTGAACATTCAGCTTCTGTTTTCACTCGTCCTGCTCTTCATAAGGTCTTCCCTGGCAGCTACTTATGTGGAAGGTAAAAGCTTGTCTCTAACTTCAGCAAACTTTAGATTGATCAGAGAGAAGACCTGGTCTTTTGAGTTGGCATTTTGTCTTTTACCTTGCCTTCTTGCTCTCTTTCTAGTGCATTGTTTCATAAAAGCATGAACATTTTGTTTTCCCACATTACCTGTAGATTCTCACATCAATTGGAAAATTGCCCATGTGCGATTACGTTCTCTTAAACCCTTAAAAGTTGCTTTTATCAATTAGTTCCACACTCCTTGACATTTACTCTTCTCTGTTTCTTTCTTCAGGATTCCTGAAAAATGGCAACTTTGAACAGAAACCAAAACCTAGTGACCTCAACAAGACAGTCCTGAAAGGGAAGTACTCACTACCAGGCTGGGAAATTAATGGCACTGTGGAGTACATCACTGCTGGGCCTCAGCCTGGAGGCATGTACTTTGCAGTAGCTCATGGTGTTCATGCAGTGAGGTTAGGCAATGAGGCCACGATCTCTCAAACCATAACAGTAAAGCCAGGGTCTTTATATGCACTCACGTTTGGTGCATCAAGAACTTGTGCTCAAGATGAGGTTTTGAGAGTTTCAGTACCAACACAGTCTGGGGACTTGCCTTTGCAGACACTTTATAGCAGTAATGGTGGGGATACTTATGCCTGGGGGTTTATAGCCAGAACTCAGCTTGTTAGAGTTACATTTCACAATCCTGGTCTTCAAGAGGACCCTACTTGTGGACCTCTCATAGATGCAGTTGCTATTAAGGAGCTCTTTCCACCAAGACCCACAAGAGGTAATAATCATCATCGACTTCATGCTTTTGATATTTGAATGTGTATTGGTTTAATGTGTAGATTAGTTCTGAACTTGTGGATCAAAGTTATTGTAAATTTTGTTGTTTCAGAAACTCTGCAAGTCCTGTTTAGTGCAAAATCGTAAGTTTGATAGTACCCTCTGGTTTGCATATATTTCTCTTTTCAAATCCTTTCCCTTCTCATAACAACGCCCTTTCACTATCTTGGTGTGGTATTTCAGAGGATCCTGCTTTTGTAAACTCATTGATTGTTATTTCTGAGATTGCTGGTACTTGTGCGCTCTGGTTTATAAGATGAACAAGTAGATTCTTGCAACCTTATAGAAAGGTTTTGTAATTTGTATGTTATTTCTGACTGCTTAAACATGGAAAGAGTCTCATACTTAGTAAATTTCCTCTTTTGCAGATAATTTAGTAAAGAATCCGGGCTTCGAAGAAGGTCCTCATCGTTTCTTAAACACTACAAATGGTGTGCTCCTCCCACCAAAACAAGAAGATCTCACATCTCCACTTCCCGGCTGGATCATCGAATCTCTTAAAGCCGTCAAGTTCATAGACTCCAAGCACTTCAATGTTCCCTTTGGACTTGCAGCCGTGGAGCTCCTAGCTGGGAGAGAAAGTGCCATTGCCCAAATCCTAAGAACAGTTCCTAACAAGCTCTACAGCCTCAGTTTCACAGTTGGAGATGCAAAAAATGGCTGCAAGGGTTCCATGATGGTGGAGGCATTTGCTGCTAAGGATACTGTTAAAGTTCCTTTTACCTCTCAAGGAAAAGGCACGTTCAAGACCGTGAGTTTCAAGTTCAAGGCCATTTCAGCTAGAACAAGGATCACATTCTATAGTTCCTACTACCATACAAGGATCGACGATTTTGGATCTCTATGTGGCCCTGTTCTTGACCAAGTTAGGGTCCTTCCTCTTGCTTAGGTTTCATCCCCATTCTGAGTAAGGCATCAAAGTGTTTTAGTTTGTATTTTGTGAGAGAATTATTCTAAGGACCTTGGTCGGTTTAGTCACGACCCTCCAAATATTCCAATGTGGGGGCATGTGGCTTGCTTTTGGATCTAGCTACAAGACATCTTTTCTTTATAATGCAAAACTCAGCTGCTATTTTTCAAATACACATTAGAAATACTCGCGAATTATGGGATTCAAATAAACTATTTTGTCTTGTTCATTGGCCCATCATGATCTCATTTCTACTTCTAAATATCATACTGAAAGCAAACAGGGTTCTTATTATCTCAATATGAAATTTCCAAGTAATACATGGAGTATTGCTGATCTAACAATGTAATGTAAATTAGTATATAAATTCTCTAAATTTGATACATAAAGATCATCCAAAAAAAAAAAAGGAGGGTACATGAATATTGCAATAGATGTCGAATGAAAATGATGGGCTCTTAATTTTTGATAGAAGGCAGTTGGATGAGTTCCAGAGGCAACAAATCATCGGAGGCATCATTTCTGACTATCTTCCAGAACACCCACAAGGCACTTTTCCAGTAAAAATTCAGCATTAACCCAGGCATGATATTTGTCTGATGTTTCAGTAAAGGATAACAAAATCTTGAAACTTAAGAAAAACTCGGGCACAAGGTAACCTAGATTCATTAGCATCCAGTGGAAGCAAGTAGATTAACTAGTCAGGAGCATATTTGATGCAGTAAAGGAGGCGACATTCTTGTTAACGTACTCGCAACAATTAAAGTTGTATCTTAGTAATATAATGACTTTCACCAATACACCTTTCATCCTCGTTCATCTTATCTGTGCCACAAGAGATTCCAACAAGATTAGGACAGTGAAAAGGACATGTAAAAGCAAATAAAGAATAGAAGGATACTAAACAAAGATGTACAGTCCCGTCCAACAGCTTTCATCAGCATATCAGCACCTGAAAAGAGGCATTTGTCAAAACATCTACCCAGCAAGAAGAATGATTAAAGGACCACACGCACAGAAGCAATGATAACCAACATCCAGAAGATGTCCATACCTCCAGGATGAAACTTCATGTATGGTGACAGATTGTATACACGACCTTTTAGAACAGTCCACATTGAACCTTCTTCTGTATGTTGTTTAACTTCGCTCATAGATATATTCCTCCGATTAGATTGTCCCTTCAATCCTGGAAGTTCCAATGTACAGAACGGTAGACCAAAAAAGGTAAGTAAGAATAACTCCAGATTTGGTGATTGTATGTATAATAAGTGTAACATGATCCCTTTGTAACATTGAGCTCTGTCAATGACCACACACAACAAAGTAGAAGCGTAAGAATAAAGTCCTTACTCATGAGAGCATTAGCTACCTGCCAGATCAGGATGAGTTTGAGTAAGTCTAAGCCAGTCCATTTGGCTATATCCCTTCTCGAAAGGAACCTTGGCTCGAGGTGCAGTCTTCCTAGCAGAAACCTTTAATCCTTGCGAATTCTTCACTGAAGTTCCAGAATCTGTTGGTGCCATGTTTCTTGATAATTCATTAGATTGTTTCGACGATGACTTGTCAGTAATAGTAAAAGACAAGGAACCAGCAGTTTGCTCCTTGGTTGTGCCATTATTTGCCAATCCATCTAAAAGAATACCACTATTCTGATGGGTGTTACGGACATTTGAGTAACCATCCTTAATAGTCATGGAACAAATATCTGAAGCAAGACCGTTTGTGCCAGAACCAGATTGGTCAACCAGTCCCCCCACCTGAATACGTAAACATAAACCACAAATCTCAGATAGTACAACTATGATATGCTCCAAGAAAACACCGTTTCAATGAAACGGACACAGTTGAGATGAATGCAACAATATCAGGAAGCGTGATCTTATTCTGCCAATGCAAAAAGACTTGCCTGGCAAAAGGTGAAATCATCATCATTGTCCATGCTCAAAAAAATATAATTCAGCTCAGCTCAAGATTCCTGCTCAGATATCAACTATCAGCCACTTCAAATTTCATCAATCTAAATATCAACATCTACAAATCTCAGATGGTGCATTACTAACACACGTCCAATGACAATAATTAACCAACATAGTATCTGATTTGCCACTTTAGCCTCAAAATCCCACACGTGCAGCACCTTGTCTTCTACCTTATTTTAGTTACAAAGATAACACTTATCGATAAACAAAGATCTCATTTAATCGCTTTGTGATAATACTTTATAACCAAATAAAAAAATCTATCAAAGAAGAATTTTATGGACAATTCTTTCATTTGACTTCCGTTGGTAACACACAAACTTGATTGCATAAGTTCAGTATGATTCCACCACCGTAAACAATGGCTAACTAAAATCAAGTCTTCAACTCTGATTTCCACCATGAAGTTTATTAAACATAGATTCAAGTCAAACCCATTACCATTCAAACGACCAACTACATAGAATCATTAGCTTTAGCTTCACGCAGATACCACGATTACTTTGTAGATCGGTAATTCGAAAATTTTGTAAAACTGCACGAGTTATTCAAATACATAAAACAATTCCAATTGAAAACAGAAAATCGAAGAGATTAAAGAGAAAAATAAAGAAACAGATAACATATTTCGTTCTTGTTTATCTAGAGTATAAAATAAAGAATCAAATATATGACCACTTACAAATTGAGAAGAGCGAAATGGATCCAATCCAACTGATCTTATCGTCACAATTGTGCTCCCGCCGGCGCCGAGTCCCCCGTATATGTGCTTTGTTCGTCTTCGGGTTAATCTACAAATGATGGTATGCACGTGTCTAAGTTGATATTGAAGCCCAACTAGTCAAACGGCTGTTGCTCTAAAAACACGGTCAAAATAATACGGCTTGGATTTCCTCGCTATGACACCCGTTGGTGCGGCAACGAGCCTCCGAGCCCGAACCAGAAAAACTTGTGCTGCTCCGGTCCAGTCTATGAGATGATTAGTAGTTAACGGTTTAAATTTCAGTTAATTGAATTTTAAATTAAAATCGAATTAAAAATCGAGTCCAAACACCATCACTAATACGACATCGTTTTAAATAATCAAATATTCGAGTTATGATAAGTTGCTCTAAAAATTAAATAATATTAATTTAAATAATAAAGTGAAAATATAGTAGAATTTATGAATATTAATTACATCAAATTTATTATTTAATTATGAGTTATTGATTATTAATTTATTTATTTAAAATACATACTTTACGAATTGTTATAGAAATAAGATAATTTGTCCCATATCATAATTAGAGAATTATGGATTTAAAGTGTGGCAGGACTCAATAATGATAATAATTTTTGTATATTTATCAATATAAAAATTAATGTTAATTTATAGCTTATTTTAGTATATAAATAAAACTTGTACAATAATTCTTAAATTACTTGATATTTTCAATAAATATGCTTTTACCAATGTTTTAAAAATCGGACCGAAAATTAAATCGCCAAGACAAGAGTTTAAAGTTGAAAAGATTTAATAAACCGTCATAAAATCAACTAAAGATTAAATAAAATTAAAGAATTTGAAATATAATTGAAAGCGATTGTCTTTATCAATTGAAGAATATAAAGTTTAATTGAAAAAAAAGATTGTTGAATGAACATTAATTGGTTTATAAAAATTTATTAATTTACAAAATCTTACCAGTTAATTGATAAATTGATTAATTTTTAACAATATAAATTATTAAAATATATTAAACTGAAAAGTTAAAAATTGAACAAAAAAATTAGACATTTAAGATTTTTACAATTAAACTGTTCGAAATTGTTTAGATATGTGTGTCTAGTTTTTATGCAATATAGCTACTCTATCAACACTAACCATGACTCAATAAGTTGTTTTCTTTTCTAACCATTAAAAACAATTTTTTTTCATTTTTTGGCACTAAATTTAGTCTTCTCAAGCTATTTTTACTGACTGGCAAATTGATTCTCTCCTATTGTTCACTATCACATCACATCCCCACCAAAGCTCTTATCTGTTATAGTTAACCAGTTCCTATAATGTTTTATTAAATCTCATTTATATAGTTGAAATTGACTGGAACAAGAATGAAACACCTTTTTTGTCATAGAGAATTTGGTGCTCTCATCCAGGTTCGTTCCTAACGTTTTATGTGCCCTGGGCAAAGTATAAATCAACAATATACATGCATGTAAACTTTAAAAGCATATTTGTATTTATTAAAATTTAATATCCATATATAAGTGACGGCCTGGTTGATGTGTTAGTAAATGAAGAAAAAGTGATTTTCTTCAAATTTAGAACTCAAAACAATTACAAAAGATAAGTGGGTCCATGGCATCTAAACGATAAGCCATTTTTCATTCAAAGGTGGAGACTATGAAGGTATATTTATGATCTTCAATTAAACCAAGTACCAGTTTTGATGAATATATATCATGTAACTTTAGAGTATTAGACTACCAAGGACTAAGCTAACTGCTAAACTATGTTGGAAAACCATTTTGTCTTGATGAGTCTATAACAGGTATAAACAAAATGAATTATGTTAAAGTATGTGTTCTAGTAGATATCCGATACGATCTCCATGATGCAATAACATTACTAAGAATTTAAGTGAGAGTGATAAATTGTTAGAAGATTCTATCATTGTTTCGTATGCTTGGAGACCTTATTAGTCCCTTTCAAAAGAAAATATGGTGGCCCTACTAAGGGAATGTTTGTAAAAGGAGATTACCAAGAGGTTGTGTAAGAAAATTATGAACCTCTCATTACTAACTATCCAAGTTATTATAATGGCAGAATTCTTGATGCGTTTGAAAATGAGAAGATTGAAGTACATTATTCTATAATAGCTGATCAACTGATACATTATCAGTCAAGTTGAAGCAAGAACAAATTGTAGTACAAGTGATCTTTGTTTGTTCTTTTAACCTCATTTTATAAAGGATCCTACAGTGGAATACGCCCAGATACTTAGCTTCTGCTATCAATACTCACTTAAGTAAACTCTCACTCGATCAAAATCCACTAACTCTGACCTTTAAGTAAAAGAAAAACATGCAGTTCAAAACTACATTCAAGCAGTAATTAAATGTTAATCATTCCCTCTTGATGCAAAGATCTAAAGCGCTTTAGTTAAAGGACGGAGATAAGAACTCCACCTTCTCTCATAAATCATTGTTATCTGGAAGTAACACTAATAAAATTGTTTCCTTGAGGAACGGTACCGATATTATCTCCTTACAAATTGTTATACTCCAAGAAGCATTATCTTTCTTCTCCAGTACTTTAGGATCTCTTACATTTGGAACTTCCTCTATTCAACTTCTTAAGTCCATCATCCAAGATCAAATCATATCTCAAGAGACTGTTAGCGAATAAAGGAAAAAAGATGAAGCAGAGGAGTAACTAAAGATACCGAACAAACTTGTTGTCTTTCACCTCAAATAAAACCAACAATTTAGCTACTTAAATAGATTCAAAGATTCAAAGTAAACCGGCTAAGCTAAAATCAAGCAACTAACTAGGAAGTGGGTAAATAGCCCACGTACATCACTGTCAAAACTTAAACAGAAAATAAACATGCTATTTGACCAAGAAGTTACAAAATCCACGAACAACTATATAGCAATTTTGAAGTATTTGCTAACGCTTCCCATTATTTCAAAATTTCATGGATGAAGCACTTCTTTTTTAATGTAATGCACTTCTCGTCATCGTCTTCAAATTTGTTAATATACATTATCATCAACTTATAGATATTGAAGCACATCTCTCTATAATGTATTTCTCGCCAATAACTCTAAAAAAGAGTTTTTTCTTATGTCACTTGTGCTATATTTATTTCTTCTTCATTTTAAAATTTGTAGTCTTTTTATAAATGCCCAAACCTCTTGCATTTGAAGCACTACAGTTTTCCTTTGAGCCAATAATCTTTCTCTTTATGGTCGGGCTTTTTACAATTTGTACGTTGAAGAATTTTACTTCTACCCTTTGAAGAGGAACTCTTGACTATTCATACTCCTTCGACCTTATCAACATTTTCTTCATCCCTCATTATTCTTCCTTGGTCCACAACTTGAAGAGTATTTCGTAACTGTACAAAGGTTATATTTGATAAATCTTTAGTAACTTCAAGAGATGAAAGTTTTAACTCCTACTTTTCGGGAAGGGTCACAAGAAGCTTGTTTACAACTCTTTGAGTAGGAAATTCTCAAGAAAAAACTTGATTTGATTGACATGTAGATAAGTTTGTTCCTATATTCTTTGACACCTTCATAGTTCTTTATTTTTGACATTTCAATTTTTCGTTTAAGATTCAAAATTTACATCATCTTAGTTTAAGTGTTCCCTCAAATTCTTCTTTTAGTTTCTCCCATTTTTTTTAGGAGATTCACATGTCATTATACTCATAAAAATTCCTTTTTTCATAGGTGACTAGAGGCAAGATATAGCTTTCAATTTCTTTGCTCTTTCTTCATCGTTCTTCTTGATTTAGTTTAAGGTTGGATTTTGCAGAAGAGGTGTAGGGTCAAACTTACTTTCAA
>JANZLC010000201.1:4186195-4210273 GCA_026413385.1 Erythroxylum gracilipes
AATAATTAGTCATGCATATATATATATATATATATATCTAAAATCCAACAGAATTGTATTATCGACCCAATTAAGAGGGATTTTAAAATATAAGATTGGGTTCTTAGAACCATATAGTCTTTTTTTATTTACATATTGAGACTGAGCTCTTGGAGCCATGCAGTTCATAACACAAATCAAATATCATACATCGAAACCGAACTCTCAGAGCTATACAGTCCGATAACGTATATCATGACGCAGTACTACTAAGTCCCTAATTGGCATGCCAACCTTATCACATTCCTTCAATTCTTATCTATTTTACTAGGGGCAAATCTAATTAAATTCCATAGAAAATTCATAATAAAAGCTTATAATAACCAATTCAAGTTATTCCATTTTCGAAACATATTCATCTTGCCAATTAGTCAAAAATAACATATATATCAAGTTTCTCAAGTCAAACGTAATGTATGCCAATTGGAGAAAATACAAAAAAATAAGTCTAAAATCCCAATTGATCACATATACTACTTCATTTAGCATCCAATTAAATATTTTGAACAACAATTTCATAAACTCCCAATTTTATCTTAAGAACCTAAATTACAAAAACACAATTTTTAGGGAAAAAATAGAATTAGATGAACACATACCAAATTGGTGTCCAATTCTTCAAATTAAGCTTCCATCTACTTCAGTTTCACCATCAATTCCTTATTCCTTCTCTTTCTCTTTCTCTATCTCCTTCAATTCATCTTCTTTATCTTTATAATATTGCATAACAAATTCAATTTGATGCATTTTATTCATCAATGCATGCAACTACACCAAAATCATGTATTAAAAAAAATCAAAACTCCATTAACTTACCTTATAAATTTTTGGGTGCTATTTATTAAGAACACCCATATACCTTTTCTTCATATTTTTCCAATTTTTGTGTTGATATGATGAGTTTAGAGACCCTAGGCTGATGATTTAGTGTTTAATAGGTAATTTGGGGTTAAAAATAAAGAAAGTTGGCTTGAGAATGAAAGAAAATTGGAGAAGAAAGAGGGAGGTGATTCTCAACAATGTTTTGGAGAAGAAGATAATGGGTAGTTGACGAAAATGTCATTTGGTCCCTTATTAAAATTTTTCCAATTGTTTTTTTATATCCAAAATTAACTTTAACTTTTAATTCATTCTTTTCTTCTTCTCAATAAAAATGCCCAAAAGAAAAATATCAACCTCACATAAAGGCCTTAATTAATATCATTTATTTCTATTAATATTTTCGGGTTTGACATTCACCTTTTTTCAGGTCAAACTTTGACCAATGGCCAACTCTTGGTTAAACCCTCAAAATGAATTCGTTTTGAGCTATTTGATCCTCAGGCCATCCTTGAACAATATTATCTGATGCTAAATAAAACAAAATGCAGTTTGGGTCCCAAGTGTCACTATTCACCTTGGGATACAATATTCATTACCCAAAAAGTACTATTTATGAAATAGAGATTTTTGGGCCGTTACACTTATGAAGAAGAAATTAGTTTAATCACTAAAAAATTCAAGAAGTTCTTAAGAAGAAATTTTACAAAATAAAGGACTTCAAGGAAGGTAAAAATGATTTAAAATATAAATTCTTTAATATTATTTCTTTGAATGTTAAAAACTTGGTCATATAAAGTCACAATATCCTTGACTCAAAGATGCATCTAAGTCATGATTCTTTTTATTTTTCACAATTGTTTTGTCATCATAAAAAAGGGAGATTGTTGAACTGAGAAAGGTTTTAATCAATGTTTTTATGATGACAAAATATTAATTTATTTATTAATTTGATGAAAAGCAATATTAGAAAAAACTGAAGCCATAAATTCAAGAAGATAGTATATGAAGTTGAAACAGAGAAGTTAAAGTTTACAATCGACAAAATGAAGAGCAAAACAATAACAAAGAAAATCAAGGCTCATTAAGGTCATTTTAGATTTTGTATTAATATTTGTAATCTCACTTTATTAATTTTAGGTTCCAAAAAGCTAACTATACATGATAATTTTTTCTTACTTCATTGCATGATGTTTATATTTAACAAAAGGTATTGAAACTTTTGATTTTAATATAAAAGTCTCTTAATCTTTTAAATTATCTTTAGGGATCATTTTTTAGAATTATTTTAATCATATTTGAATTAAATAAAATAATTTTGAGCATTTGAAATTGTTAAAATCATGTCTTTTAGGTGATTAGTCAAACTATATAGATTAATGGATGATCAATATAGATTAAAGTTGTTAAGTTTGATGTGTCGTGAGTTTGTTATAACATCAATTAATATATTGGTTGACCAATGTGCCATATCTGTAAATGCATATTAGTCAATTAGTATATTATACTGATCGATTAATGCGTCATATATAGTCTTTGTAACAACTAGTTTTTCGCTTGAAAGATTATTTGGATCCTAAAACACTATAAATATATACTTTCTCATTGATTTTAGCATAATAAAGTTTTTGGAAATTGTATACACACATTTTAAAGAGACTTTCAATCATGTGAGTATTATTGTCTTATATTTGTGTGAGTAAGCCATTTTGAGTTGTCAAGTGAATAAGTGAAATATTTTTAAGTTGTAATATTTTGTTAGGGTGAATTGGATATTATACTTAGAGAGTGTTTCAAGTAGAATTAAGATTCCTCTTCACATTAGAAGAAGATTATAAAAATAGTTTTTTTTAATCGAGAAAGATTGTACAAATGTTACTTTTCGTTTTGAAATGGATATTATATTTGAGAGTATTCCAAGTAGAATTAAGATTTCTCTTCACATTAGAAGAAGATTATAAAAATGTTTTTTTAATTAAGAAAGATTGTACAAATATTACTTTTTGTTTTGAAAGAAGAATTATAGTTAAATTGTAAAAAGAGTCTTAAGAATGAACATAGGTTAAGGTTGTCTGTCGATCCACTATAAAACGGTTTGCATTTTGTCTTCCTCACCTTTTTTAAATTATTGTTTAATTGTTTGATTCATTTATATTAAAAGATTTCTTCTTATTTATTTATATAAATTGATATTAATTTAGTACATTGATTAAAAAAATTGTTGCATTTTGTAACCACTCAATTCACTTCCCTTTTGAGCATAGTTAAAGAATAACCCATACAAATATTAAGTTAATTAATTATCTCCTCAAACTTAAGTAATTTACGGAGAAAAAGCATTTCAAAAAATGTATATATTATGTGTAGGCATATATGGATAATATTAATTTATTCCTTATTCATTGATTTCTGTTATAAGTATGATATGATATGATCAATATAAAATTTAGAATAATTTTATATTTAAATTATGTTATTCTAAACAATAACAAGCTACTGTAAATACAATCAAAATACCCACTCGAAAGAGCAATATCTATTCCTTTCCAACATCCTTTTAAATTTCACAAAATCCAGGTGGCATTACATGATTCTTTCCCGCCACGAATAGATAACAGATGAGACCCAATCATCCAATTCTGATATCTATCAATGGTCTTTGCACTCCCTCTTTTTGCTGTCCTTTTACGTCAAAAATCACACAACACTTTGAAAACTTTCTGAGCATATACAATCAACACTTTTATAAATGAGGAGACGCTATTGTCTTCGTCACCCGTTAGTACCGTAATACATAGTACAGTCTTTAGTCTTTATTACGTAACCAGGGTTAACATAGAATAATTAAAAATAAAAAGTAACCAGGGTTAATATAGAATAATTAAAAATAAAAAGTAACGTACAATATCTGATTTTAATTTTATCACTCATTCCGATGTCGAATCTAAGCTCCAAATGATAACAAATTCTCCGAAAATTTTATGGAAAGTATTTCCAGATACGTGGTTTAAACCTTTCTATAGTTTTCTCAGTATGTAATCTTTCATAATGGTTTAGAGATTTCTTATATTTATGATTGATTTAAGCAACTACAGGAACCCTTAATCTTTATATAACTTTCATATCGAGTTTTTCCATTATAAGGTCAATATAAGCTTGGTCCATACTAATTAAAATCTATTTTTTACCCGGACTTCGATCTATTAATCTAGATAATTTATTAGTTCACTTTATTATTTTTATCTGGATCAAATTATGTAACTGATAATTTATTTAAAAATTTAAAATGTAATTAATAATTGTCCAATTTTATGGGAAAGTATAAAATTGTCCAACAATTAGAACTACTATTCTAAGTTTTATACCATCCATCTCAAATTAACGCCATTAATACAAACTTTTAAAAATGAAAACTAAATTTCATTATTAATTTGAAGATGTAATTTAAGGCCAAACATCAAAATTAAAATTTATGTTACAAATATAAAAAAATCAATTGCTTTGCTTGCAAGTTAATATTAATAACCATTTTCTATCTTTATTTATTTGTTTTCTACTGTGTATTACAAAAACATTGAATTCATATTACTTCAAATAAAAGTATTTATTTTATACGATTGAATTTATTATATTACACCTCATTACTCATATTAAAAAATATAAACAAAATTTTAATATATAATATTGATTTATTTTATTAATCATTATTAATAATATATTAATCAATTTAACATGGAGTAAATTAAGGGTTTATTTAAAAATTTATTTTATTATGTAATAATAATATTAATAAAATATCAAGATCCTATTTTATTACAAATAATTTTATATTTAAATAATACTATTTAATATTAAATTCTAGAATAATATTTTATTAATAATGAATGAATATTATTTATCCTATTTTATTAACATATGTTAATTTGTTTATATGTTAAAATTTTGTCTATTGTCTTATAATGATAATAAGTAAGATGATTAATTTTTTAGAAAGAGCCACTCTACTAATTAAGAGTAAGGTTGCCGCTACGTAGTCTAGACTCTGTGTCTTAATGAGATTTATAGTTAATGTTGTTTGTTTGTTTGTTAAGATGATTAATTTATCATATTTTATTATAATATATATTTATAAATTTTTTTACTAAAATAAACTAATACTTTAGAATAAAAATCTAATATTTTTATTTAAGTAATGAGATGTAAGTATGATAACTTTTTATAATAAAGAAATCTATAATTTTATTTATCAACACTAAAATCAATAAAGCTAATTATTAACTTTTTATAAAATAAGTCATAAATAAAAAATTAATTAGTTTATTTATTAATATTATTAAACAAAAATAAAAATTAATGAATGATTATTTATTATCATATTAAAACTAATAAATATAATATTATCTGAAATTTAAATAATATTATTAATTTATAATATAACTAATAATATATAATTTTTTCAATAAATCTTTATACCGTGACAAGATTACATACAATATAAGAGATTTTAGAGTAATTCATGAAAATTAAATGGGATGTTGGTATTTTTTAACTCTCTAATATAATTATGTTTTCTTTAATCGCTCACCATAGGTGTTACCCGGCCCGGCGGATCCTGGCCTACGAAATTACTGATTGGCTATTATCGTTTATTGATTGAGCCGCGAAAATTCACGAATTTCGAAATTTATAAACACACTGCTGTACGGTACTCGGAAAGACGCAAATTATCGTTAAACCCAACAGGGAAAAACGAAGCCCTTGCTTTACTGTATAATTCATAACGACGAAAATGCCCATCCTTCCAACCGTGGATTTAAAATAATATCAATTATTTGAGCATTTTAGATTATGAAATCAAAATTTTCATGTATAATAAAAAATAAAAAATAACTACGTAAATTATTTTCTATTTACTTTTAAATAAAAAATTATTGTTAAATGTATATCATAAAGATTTCTCAATTTGCTAATAATTTTTATTCTTCAATAATAAACTTAAGTTGTATTTATAATATAAATTAGTAAATCGAAAGAACATCGAAATTTAATTTTAATTCCCAAAAATTACAAAAATTTGAAACCTAGGAGGAAAACAAAAAATATGAAAAAAGAAAACAGAAGGATACGAAATCCCAACAGGGCTAGTTCTGTCATTCCTGGATAATTTAAGGTTGTCCTCTCTCTCCTCCCTATTTCTTCCGCCCTCAAAGAAAGCAAGAAACGGACTCGTCTCTAACCCCTCTCCTGTCTCTCTCTAACCCTAAGTTCTAATCTTTCCGTTGCTGCAATCTTCTTTCTTTCTGATTCTTCTCAAATTTCACGACCCATCAAGAGTCAAGAAGAGGTATATCTATAAATTGCATTCGGAATATTGATTTCTAGGCATCGAAAGAGAGGGGGAGAGAGCGGACTCTAATTATGGCAAACGGTACGGATCAGAAGGATTTGTTAATGGCCAAGGTACGGCCGGGCCTTAAGCGTGAGTTTGAGTTTGCGTTCAGGTCCCAGTCGGAAGTCTGCGGGTTGGGTCGAACCCGGTCGGTTCGGGCTCAAGCCGGGGCTTCTCCTCCCAATAATGTAAGTGCTGAGAAATCGAAAAGTAACAAAAGATTGAAGAACGGTGTAAAGGGTTCTAAGAGCGGTGGCCTAAATGGCGAGAAGTTGAGTGATTTGGTGGGGAAAGTAGTGGGTAGTGGAGATATGATGGAGATTGTGCGAGAAGAGGAGGCAAAAAGTGATGTGGTTGAATTGGGGAGTGGGGATGAGGAGGCAAAGGTTGGTTTGATCGAATCCGTGACTATTGGGAGGAGTTGCGATTTGGAGAGTGTGGAAGGTAAGGACAATGGTGCTGATTCGAAGTGTGTAGAGGACATTGGGAAGGGTGGTCATAGTGGCCGGGAAAAGGGTCTAGAGAATGTGGAGTCAATTAGTGCTCCTGATTCAGACAGTAAATGTGAGCAAGGGACAAATGATACGGTTCCGTCTTCCATAGGTGTTCACGATTCTAAGAGTGAATTGGTTGATGGGGTTTTGGAAACAAAAGGTTCTCCAGAAGTAAGAATGAGTGGTGGCGTTGATGAACTTGAAGAAGGAACAAGTGGGTCGTCGCCGGATTTGGTGAATGGTGAGTCGGGTAGTAATGGCCCACTGTTAGTTTTGGAAAATGGTAGCGAACGTAAGGAGCAAAAACATTTTGTTAGGAGGTTTACGAGGTCAGCCTTGAAGTTGCAGGAGACTGAAAAGGAATCCATTTGTGAGGATGGTGTGGCGGAGAATAGTGTTGAAGCCAAGAATGGTGCTTTTGGAAGTTCATCACCTACAACAGCTACTGCTAATGCCTCATCGTTACCCAAGACATCAAAAAATAGCAATTTCCATATCAGGTTGAAGGATCTTCTTGGATCAGGACTACTCGAAGGGCTGAGAGTGAAGTACTTGCGGGGCTCCAAGGTATGGCTTCGCACGCCATAAGTGTTTCTACTACGGATGCTTGTTATTAGTTCAACTTTTGATTTGGGATTTGATTTAATTGTTTGTAGGCTAGAGTTGGTGAGGCAGGGCTGCGCGGAGTGGTCAAAGGATCAGGAATTTTGTGTTTTTGCAAAACTTGCAAAGGAAATGATGTGAGTGTCTTTGCTTGTAGTTATTTTGTGTTTGCCCATAAAGAGTTCCCCGCATGATGTATAAATATAGTTCTTTGTTTTGCTGTCAAATAGGTTGTTACGCCTATCATATTTGAGCTGCATGCAGCCAGCTCAAATAAGCGGCCACCAGAGTATATTTACCTAGAGAATGGAAACACACTCCGAGATGTTATAAATATTTGCAGGGACGCTTCTTTGGAGAACTTAGATGAAGCATTGCATGTTTCTATTGGGCGTTCGGCTTTGAAGAGATCTAATTTCTGCTTCAACTGCCGAGGTTTCTTTTCCCTTCTTGCATGGTGTTCAATGCGTTTTTTTTTCCTTTCGTGAAAAAAAAATCCTAACGGCCTTGGGATACACATTTTAGGCCCTCTTCTTGATGTCAACTCTGGAAATTCAACGGTTCTTTGTGGTCGGTGCATGGAGTTTGTGGATTCTGATTCTGTCTCAGCAGGAGCAAGTGATACAAATGAAGGGTAATCAACGTTACAAACCGTGTGTTCCGTCAGTTAACCTAGTTTTCTTAAACGAATCTAATCAACTATTCCAAATAGAACCTTTTCATACATGAATGGCGATATATGTTCTGTTATAAAATTGTCCTGCATGATTAATCATAGATTGCCAATTAGACTATGACTATCTGTCATTTTATTGTCTTCTCTTGAGAGCACTGGACTTGTGAATTGAGTGCTGTTCTAAGGTTTTGTTTCACTGGTTGTCATCAAACCCTAATAGAAATGCTGCTAATATAAACTGAAGTATCAACGGTATATTTGCATTTAATTGGTTGCTAAACATTGTGTGCCAATTTTAGATGGAAAACTTGCAAAAACTTCTGCCTCTTTATGTTCTAAATCACAAGAATGTGGTTTCTGACCGTGCACGAGATTTACTGAAATTCCATCTAATTGCAGTTAGAGTTTGTCTTTTATCAACATAGGAATGCTCAGACAACAGCATCAGTCAGCTGCAAATACACAGTTGCATTTGTATTTGTGCCATCTTTTTTTGTGTTCAATGCATTATATCTTTCAACGGCAAGATAAGGTAGGCTGATATCTTCTATTGATATTGCTTTTTTATTGGTTTATTCAGGACACCGAAACCTTTGCCGGTTCCAAAATCCTCTAGAAGTTTGATAAACAATAGCTCTTTACAGAGCAAGAGCCATGGAAGACTGACAAGGAAGTTAGTTTCTCTTCTTTGTTCTGACACCTAATGTCTCCATATCTATTTTAATTTTTAATCTTTCGTTTAGAAATAAATCTTTCTTTGACTCATAATGTTTCTTGTCAGAGCTTTCTGTTGTAATGTATTTTATGTTTCTTCATTCACTTTGTTAGGGATCTGAGATTACATAAATTGGTTTTTGAAGAAGATATCTTGCCAGACGGAACTGAAGTTGCATATTATTCACAGGGAAAGGTGGTTGATGTTATGTTGATGACAAGTTAATTTCTGTTAACGTTAAATTATGTTTACTGAGTGTAGCTATCAAATGTTGGCAGAAATTACTCACGGGATACAAGACAGGTTATGCAATATTCTGTTATTGCTGCAACTCTGAGGTATGTTTTATTGTGCTGAAGAAACTCTCCTGCTTTCCCCATCAAGGAGAAAAATAGGAAAAGGATGAATGGAATTTATTTTATTCTGGAGTTTTTGTCTTTCATGAAATTCTTTATGAAAATTTGATCCCTCTTTACATGTGTTGCAGGTTAGCCCTTCTCAATTTGAAGCTCATGCTGGTTGGGCATCCCGTCGGAAACCGTGAGTATACATATTTTATTGGTCTTATGTCCATTGTGGAATATCTATTGGCTCCAGATCATTAATAGAGAGCTTATGCTTATGTTGTTTGGCTATTGGTGTATTTAATTAATCAACCTTCATTTTTCAGTTTTTTTTATTTGCATGTTTGAAGTAGTGTTTGCTCTTATTTCCTCTCCAATTTGATTTGTGCTCCTTTTCTACAGTTACTTGCACATTTACACATCTAATGGGGTGTCTCTCCATGAGTTGTCAATATCTCTTTCCAAAGTTCGGAAATTGTCTACCAATGAAAATGATGACCTGTGCCAAAAGTGTCAAGATGGTGGAGATCTTTTGTGTTGTGATGGATGTCCCAGAGCTTTCCACCCAGGTGATTTTTTATTTTTCTTTTATTAGTAGTGTTATTTGAAACTTGACACGTTAGTCCTCACAGAAAATGGAGGAATTGTGCTATTATAATTGTGGAGGATATATATTGCCATATTAGAGAAAATTGGAATTGCAATTTGTATTCTTGAAAACAACTACGTTATTTTGTAACTGTGAGTAGTTAAAGGCTTGGAAAGAGAGAGGCATTGGGCATTTGAATTCTTTTTTATGTACAATTTCTCTTGAATATAGGAAATTGTAACTACATATTTACCACTGCTAATCATTTCTAGCAGACATCCACATGTTGGAGGTTTATTGGTCTAGATCAACTCTATACTTTGCATCTTAGGTAGCAAAGGTAGTTTTGGTAGTTAAAATCAATGATTAAAAAACAAATCGGGTTGAGTGGTGCTTGTGTGTGCGTGCAAGTGGGTGCCTGAGAGAGAAATTTGCTGCTAACAAGTTGTGCTCTAATTGATTGTATTCTAACTTGTGGAAGCTTGATACGTGTGTATAAGCACATTAATGCTTCCTTTAATGTAGCCACTAAAATAATTAATGGATGCAAATTGCTGATGCTTTTCCTTGATTGGTCAATCCCAATTTGCATAATATGTATATTACCTGCTGCAGAATGTCTTTCTCTGCCTAGCATTCCGAAGGGAAAGTGGTATTGCAAGGTTTGTTTGACTACCTATCAGAAGGAGAAATTTGTGGAAAATAATGCCAATGCAAAAGCAGCTGGTAGGGTTGCTGGAGTAGATCCCATTGAGCAAATAACCAGACGATGCATTCGCATTGTGAAGCTAGAGAATGCTTCGGGAGGATGTGTTTTGTGCAGGTTGAGTCTCACTTTCTTTCTAATCAATGCCACTAGTTATTTTTTCTCCGCATCTCTTCTTTCATCCTTTTGTTCTTTTTATGATCAATGTTTATGTGAAAGATAACTGTGACAAGTCGTAACTTTGCTTTGCTGGCATGTACTGCTTGTATCTTCTTAGTAAGCTTAGATTTGTGTAGTTGAAGATTCAGGATCTTATGTTTTTCTTGGTGATTTTACTTGGGAAATGAATTGGGTGATACAAGTTATTGGTCCATTTTTAGTGCATGGATACATATCATTTTGGTTTCATTTCAAGCCAAGCCAATAACCCTTCGTGTTCCTCTAAATGAAAGAACAAAAGGACAATACTCCTGTTTAACTATTGTCTGCACATCATGCATGTTTTGCTTTGTTTACCTTAATTGCACAAATTACTTGACTTCAATCTCCAGGACCCCTTCTTCTAGGAAAGAACTGAATGAAATGGAAATTCTTCCTGTTGTACGACTTTTGATGTTTATATCATCTCTAGTCTACTGTAATACACTGTACGTTCATTGTCTTGCAGGGAGCATGACTTCCAGAGAGATTTTGGTCCCCGGACTGTTATAATTTGTGATCAGGTTTCTAATAGTTCATTCATTAAAAATGTTAATTCACTGATCGATAAATTCTGCATTAATAATATACCTTAATTTCTTCAGTGTGAAAAGGAGCATCATGTTGGCTGTTTAAGGGATAAGAAACTAGACGACCTGAAGGTTTGTGCTAATTTCTGTTTTTTATCATGAAAAGTTTATTGTATTTGGTGCTTATTTAATTTTTTGACAAAAATAGAGTACCTAAAGGTGATCATATGCTGTTGGAATATGACATTTGTTCAACAGGAGTTACCAAAAGGTGACTGGTTCTGTTGCTCTGGTTGTGCCAGAATCCATTCAACTCTGCAGAAATTGGTTATATGTGGTGAAGAGAAACTTCCAGATGTATGTCTGGATGCTTTAAAGAAGAGGCAAGGAGATAATTGTTCAGATATGGGTGACAAAATAGATGTGAGATGGAGGCTTCTTAATGGGAGGAAAAATTCTTCTGATGATGCTAAATCATTATTGTCTGTTGCTGTCGAGATCTTTCATGTGAGGAATCTCTAGTTAGATTTCTTTAGAATGCTTTTGGCTATTATCTATAGAACATATGAAGATCAATTGTGATGATAGTCTTAGGATGATCAATATTAATGTTGAACATTGTTTCTTCTGGTCTTAATACTGTCATGTGCCAATCTGTTCATGCAATCATTACTATATTCCTGCCCCATCTCTGAAATAAAGTAGAAGTTGCTTCAGTATCAAGTAGTAATTGATTCTTAGCTTCCTTTTTTTCTTATATGGGGTATTAGGAGAGGTTTGATCCGATAATCTTACAACGACCTGTAAGTGAAGGTGGCAACATTGACCTCATTCCATCATTGGTGTTTGGGTAAGCAATAACTTATATTTCATTTTTTTCCTTAGGATTTTAAACAGGTTTTGATTTTCAGTATTGGTTTATCAATTTCTTTATCTTTTTGTGCATTTAGTGCTTGAACTGCATGAGATTGTTTTGTGAAAGATAACATTATTTGTCTTTTTAGGGATAACGATGTGAAAACACAAGAACTTGGCGGCGTGTATTGTGCTGTGTTGCTAGTCAAGTAAGAATGAACAGATCTTTTTTTTATTTATTACCATTTTCTGAAAATGAACATTATATTGATAACTGTGCCTTGGCATACAGCAATGTGGTTGAATCAGCTGCAATTGTGAGGATTCTGGGGGAGGAACTGGCGGAGCTTCCTTTAGTTGCGACTAGTAGCAAGTCCCAAGGACAGGTTGGTGATGAGTTATGCTGCATTTATGGCTTGTCATTTTTTCCTCATGTGCACACATCTTTTTGGTCACTTAATTGGTTTCCTCGAGGAAACAGCATTTTTCTTTCTGAATTGAAATTACTTGTGGTTTGCAGGGTTTCTTCCAGGCCTTATTCGCTCGTGTAGAGAAACTGCTCGGCTCTCTCAATGTGAAAAATCTTGTACTGCCAGCAGCTGAAGAAGCTGAAACTATATGGACCAAAAAATTTGGGTTCAGCAAGATGAGCCAAGAGCAGGTTTGTTCTCTTTCAGAAGTACAAATTAGTCTCTCAGTTTCTCCCTAACAATTATATCCTAGGTTTTACAAGCGAAGCTTTCATTCTGGGATTGTTATTTTGTTGCTTAATTAAATTAACACACGGATATTGTTACAGCTGATAGAGTACAGGAGGGATTACCAATTCACAGTGTTTCAAGGTACATCAATGCTGCGGAAGGCGGTGCCCAAGGGCCGAACAGCCGTTCGACGGGGCAGTTGAACTAATATTTGGTCTGAAAATGGGGAAGCGTTTCTTAGAGCCATTTACTTTATGCAAAGAGTGGTTGTTTAGGAATGCAGATTTTGTCGAAAATGTACAGGGTCTGTCTCCAGGGATAGATGATGACCTATTTTGAAGTTGATGGTCTGTCGTCATATGGCTGTTGCCTAGTGCCTGCCACATCTCTTTTCTTTTTGTTTTCGGTAGAAATACGCATATTTATACGATTTGTACAGAAAGCCAAGCTGTGGCAGTGCTTCTTTTTGAAATTGGAACCTTCAAGAAGTTTTGGAGTTACTGTTATTCTTGAAACCTGTAGTACTTGACATTTTGTTTTCTCGCTACATTATACATATCTTATGGCAAAACAAACAGGAGTGTTATGAATCAGACGGAATTCTTATCAATTTATGCTATAAAAGATTAAATGATGGATCTTATTTAAAAGTAACATCAATTTAATATAAAGTAATAATAGTGAGACAAGGACCAAAAGGTAAAGAAGAGGTAATTAGATGTAGAAGAGCGGGGAAAACTCCAAATTTGAAATTCAAATACCCAGTCAATTTGATAATGCATTTACATATTTGCCCCAATTGGATTTTTTTAATTACTCTCACCCCCCTTCATATTGAATTCAACCCAATATAATAATCATTTGGTATCTTTCTCTCTCTTCCGCACTCTCCCAAGTTCTCAATCTAACAGAGGTACGGCGGCTTTGTTTTGTTGATTCTCAGTTTGCAAATTGAATTTGGTTCATATTCTGATCGAAATTGAATTTTGATTTGGTCTCTGATCGTGAGCACTTGCTCGTTTCCTCTAGAATATTTTGGTAGGTCAGGGCTGAATTTCGTAGCGAGAACAAGCAAGAACGTTGTGTCGTTGAAAGGGCAGAGGAAGCGAGTGGAAATGGGCCAGATCCAATACTCCGAGAAGTATTTTGATGACATTTATGAGTACAGGTAAGTGCTTTTCCCATTCTCATTTCCTATATCATTTTTTCTTTTTCGTGGATTCTGGAGTTTAAACTGTCAATTATTCTTTGGGAAGGCATGTTGTACTTCCTCCAGATGTTGCAAAACTTCTTCCCAAGAATCGCCTTCTCTCTGAGGTTAGTATTTACTTGTAACTGTTTTCCTTTTCCTTATTTATTTTATTGTTTTGATTTTTCTGTTTGGCTGCCGACAAAATCAGTTTGTGCTGTTTGCTCCATTCCTAATAAATGCTGATTCTGCTTTGTGTTTATGGTTGTACAGAGTGAATGGCGTGCAATTGGGGTACAGCAGAGCCGAGGCTGGGTGCACTACGCGATTCATCGCCCCGAGCCACACATCATGTTATTCAGGAGGCCTTTGAACTACCAGCAGCAGCAGGAGAATCAAGCTCAGCAAAGCATGCTTGTTAAGTGATGACGTATCAATGTCAAAACATGTAGTCGAGTTGAATATACCCTGCTTTTATGTTCTCTCTGCATAAGCGAACCCTTAGGAAGAGACCTTGAACTCTGGTATTTTGTTATTCCCTGCCATGGAGAATATCTGTTTCTTTCTTGTAAACCTTGATGGTGTTGACCTTCGATGTTATTGGCACTGCTTGGCGCTATCTGACATATCAAATGGTTTCTTCTGTTGTAGTTGCTTCTGGATCAATCATCATGAATTGTCGTTGATATTATGTGATTCGATGCGCAAATTTTTTCTGTCAATAGTTTTGTGTGAGTTAATTAGAAATGCTGGCTAAAAATTGAAAGCTTATCAATGGTAAAACATTCTCTTTGAAATTATGGAAGTTGAATTGCTTGTTCTTTTGGTGACAAAGAAAACATCTTGTTTATGAGTTATGATTCAAAGCTGACTGTGTCTAGTACCTCAGGTTTGGGTGGTTCAGATTTTCTCTTAGTAATCTGTGCTGGATTGGAATGACTGAAATTTCAGCTTCTTTCATTTGTTTATATATATTTGTATGTTGTAGTCCTTTCCATTTTATAGTTAGAAATATGAAATTAAGCCCTATTTTTGTGTCAAGAAGGCATTTATCGAATTATCGTTAGCCATTTCCCTAATAATATTTTCCCTAAGAATATTGCAATATTTAAATATGATAATAAAGTTAGGAGTTCTTGATATATTAGAAATGGTAACTTTTTTTGTATGACTTACATATGATTATATTTTGTAAAAATTCACTTATATTGAATTAGGTTATTATAGTTAATAATAATTATTTTTTTATAACTTAATTTTGAATTAAACTCTTTTTTATATATGAATGTGCATCAATTGCTATTTTTTCACGACTTAAGTTTAGATTGAGTTTTAAATAAAATGATGTTGTTTGAAGATTAAAGATAATAATAAGTTGGGTATGTTGTTAACTTAATCCAACTTGACTTTTTAAGGAGCGGTTTGGCTCGATCTAACTTTCTTAATACGTGATTTAATTTTGGCTTAAAATTTAATTAATTTGAATTTAATTAATTAATTTTGTATTGGACTAAATTAAATTGCAAATTTTTTGTTATCTTTAAATAAAATGATATTATTTTTTAAGATTTAAGTCAATTTTAATTAAATTTGTTAATTCAAGTTTGATTGAAATTAAATTGTCAATTCTACTAATGTAAATTAGAAGGGGATAGATAAGATTATTTTTTTCTTGGAGCTTAAATTGCGAAGGATGTGGACTTTTGTATATTTAAGTTTTTGATACAGTACAAAAATAATATTATAGGGTAAATGTGATATTGAAAGAGGATTGTAATATTTATTTATTGTTTAATTTTGGTAAATTTTTCATTAGTACTTTTTTAAGGTTAAATTTTCATATTTTATTTTATTTTCATTATGCTTTAAATAATTTAAAATTTGTAAAATTGTTGTTTTAACGTTATTATCCACAATTATTAGTATAAGTAGTAATTGAATAAGGATATTTCAGTAAAGTTTACACAAAAAAAAGAATTCAAGTTCTTCATTTTGATTAATATAAAAATAGAAATGATAAATTAATTAGCTAGTAATCACCAATTAGAAATGTCATAAGTTTTGTGTTTAATTGATGGATTTGGAAATTGAACTACTTGCCTTAGATTAATTGAATACGTACAAAACCTCTTTCATGGATTTACCTTTTTCTGGTTAAAAATAAATTTTTAGAATTACAGTATACAAATTATCTTATTATTCTCCAACTCCACGAGCGATAGCAAAACCCTAAAACCCCCAGTCGACTGTATTAATCTCTCTTCTCTAATTCGATCCCTCCCCAGCATTTCGTCAACCATCTCTCTGTAAGGTGATTTCTCCGTCACTTCATTCTTTACACTACACTTTAACAACTTTTCCACCTTTTCATTTCTTGTCTTTTGTTCTGTCCTTCCCATCTATCTACTTGAATCAGATTGATGTTAGGTTTTATTTTTTTTTTCCTTTTTAGTTCGAGAATATAAGAATTGGAAAATAAATTTAAAAACTTGTTAAATAATCCTGCATTCCTGTAATTAATATGTAGTTAGCGAATTTAGCTTTTCCAGTTCATAGTTTTTGTTTGTGAAGCGAATTAGCGTACGAATGCCAAGAATCGGCAACAATTAGGCAACTGGGTATCTGCGATTTTCTTGTTCTCTCACTTGGGATGTGATTGGGAATGGGGTAGTGGCTAGTTGTTTGTGGGCGCTTCTCTCGGTTCCAGTTATGAATTCGTAAGCCTTAATGACAGAAGAAAAGGTTTTTCTTTCGCTCAATATTGCGATTATAGTGCAGTGGCGTGACATTCTGGCCATTTTGTTTGTAGGATTTTGGGTGAGTAACTTGATATTGCTAGTCTCCATGTCCAAAAGGCGCAATGCCATAGTTGCTACTGGCTTAGTTGCTTTTGCTGCCGCAGGCTTGGCATTTCCCTTCTACATCGCGTAAGTTTATGACACTTAAATCTCAAATATACTGCAGAGAATGTACCTGTCTTAGCCCTTTTTGAAGTTAAGAGAATAAACTGGGCAGTATTCTGCAGATCGTCTAAGAGAGGACCGGTGATTGATTCTTCGAAGCCTCTGCCACCACAGGCCACTTTCCGAGGTCCCTACATTAACACCGGTTCGCGTGATGTTGGACCTGATCCTCAAAGTTATTCAAAGAAATGATTGTGATTTCTGTTGGTGAAATTGTAGTTATATCATTGGCAATTGCGGGCTTGAATGCTTGTGTAATAATAACTCCGAATGAACCAACATCACTCGAACAATAAGTAAACCTTAAAAGATCAGTTATTGACATTCAAATTTTTTCCTAGGGCCTAGGGATACATGGCCGAAGACAATCATAACGCAGACACAACTAGTTCTTCAAATAGGAATGGCAACTGGCAAGGGTGTTGCCTAAGCTTGGCATCAGATCAGCTGTTCCATAAATGTTGTGCCTGTGTCGTTTAGAGATTAACGTTTTAATAAAACCAAACCCTTCGGCTTTACTATCGCCTAAGTTGAGCCGATGCCTCCTCTCCTCTTTCATTTTGCTGTCCGCCTTCTTGTCATGCTCGGTTTTAGTCATGTTTGCTTAGATGTCTCCCAAGAATTGAAATCCCACTTTGATATTTGTCCCAGGTAATTTCTTATCTTTAAAGCTCGTGTTTGTAATCATTTGTTTTGCTTTTATTTGAATTCCCCTTCTGGGTGGTTGTTTCTCTTATGCCTCTGTGATTTTTATAATGATATTGATCATCGGCAGCAGCAGGTACTGGCCTTCCCTTTCGCATTGTTAAACTGCATCCCTCAATCCTCTACTGCAGTCTTCGACAAAAGCTCTTTCCTTTTGCATTCAAGCTCTCCCCTTTAGCTTTCTATTTGAAGTTACCGAAACATTGATAAGATTTTGAGGTAAGTTCCCATCCTAAGAAATGATCACTGAAATGTTAGCGAATTTTAAACTTTGATGAATTCTTTAGTATAATTGTGGAGATAAGAAAAGCCCATGTTTTTTTTGTGATTTAGAACCGACTCTGATCTGAAAGGAATGATCTGGCAAGCAACTTCGTGACTTAGAAACAGAACCTAATTGTGTTTGTGTCTCATGAATGAAGTGCTTAACTTTGTACTTGTTTGTTTATACTTTTCTCTTTGCTTTGAGTTTTAATGTGGAATTGGTGTACGAATTCTCTGTTCTTCTTTTGTTTGATCAATTGGTAGTATACTTCGTCTTGTAAGAATAGGAAAGAAAAGAATAATGGTTCTAGTAAAGAAAAGAATAATGGTTCCAGCAAAGTCTTCATCTTTCACTAGAACTATATTTGGGACTGATTAGATTCCTTCCTTAAAGTTTTTGTCTTCCTTTTCGTCTCATTATACCAACGTCCTTATTTACTTCGTCAATGGAAAAATACCGAACTTTCGAAGTGGGTCTTACTCATAAGAGTGCACGATCGTGATAGAACCCCTCACTTATAGGGGTGCGCGATCGTGAGAGAACCCCTCACTCATAGGTGCACGTGGTAGAACCCCTTACTCATAGGGGTGCACAATCGTGACAGGGGTGCACGATCGTGATAGAACCCCTCACTCATTTCGTGTATTAGCATGATCGTGACAGAACTCCTTACTTATAAGCTAAATGTTAGTCACGATCGTGTACTAGCAGACACTCTACAATCCATGTTAATACCACACAAATAGCGCATCTTCAACATAATTCATACCACTTAGATAACGTTATTTTCAATTTTTGTCATTTGTTTTTTGAGTTTTTGTTTCAGGATCAAACCTAATAATTATATGGCGGTGTATTTTCGTCTTGTCGGCAGTTAAATTTTGAAGATAGTAATGAAGTTGACAGGAGTGAAGGTGAAGATGAGCTTGTAACTGTCATGAGTTTAAACAGTAATCAGGATTTGTAAGTTATCCCCTCATTTGCATCCAAAGAATTAATACCAAAAATTAGAATGAAATTTGAGACAGAAGAAGATGCTACCAATTCTATTTGGCATATGCTAAAGAAGTCGGGTTTGAGATAAGGAGAAGTAGGAATCACAAAGATAAATATGGAAACTTCATTGATAGATTGTTTTGTTATAGTGCTGAAGGTAAACGAGAAAAAGACAAATGAAATATGTATGTGAAAGAATCACGCCCTGAAATAAGGTTTGGTTGTGAAGTTAAAGTGAGAGTCAATTGTTGAAGTGACGGACAACTCTGTGTGGTTCAGTTTATTGAGGAGCATAATCACTATCTCTCGAGTCCAAACAAGACGCACTTATACAGATCTCTCCGAAAGATAAGTTTACTTGCAGCAATACAAATTGAAATAGCAAATGACGTAGGAATCTCACCAAAGACATCATATGATGTCATGGATAGGCAAGTAGGTGGTCGAGGGAATTTAAGTTTCATACCAGATGACTACAAAAATTACTTACAGTCTAAAAGAACGAGAGATGCGAAAACAGAGGATATAGGAGGTGTTCTAGAATATTTGCATTAAATGCAATTAAATGATCCGAAAATGATTTAATAACCAACATTTTTTGTTTAGATGCAAAGATGAGAGCAGATTACTCAAATCTTGTGATGTGGTTTGGTTTGACACAACTTACCGGAAGAACAATGAAGGTCGTCCCTTGCATTACTTGTAGGTGTCAATCATCATAAGCAAATTACATTCTTTGGTGTTGCATTGTTATATGATAAGACATCCCTTACGTTTGAATAATTGTTTGATACTTTTGCAAAAGCTATGTATGATAAAAGATCTAAACTATTCTTACAGATCAAGATGTAGCAATGACAAAGGCTCTAATACTAAGATGGCCTGAAACTCATTATCGCTTATGTATTTGACACATATCAAAATGCAGCTATCCATTTAAGTGATGTTTTCTCTTAATTCAAAGATTTTGCTATAGATTTTAGCTCATGCATATATGATTTTGAAAAAGAAGATTTTGTAAATGCATACAATGAGATTTGCTGCAAATATGGACTTAAGACAATGAATGGTTGAGGTGCATATTTAGGATAAAGGAGAAATGAGCTTTAGTGTATGGAAGACAAATGTTTTATGTAGATATGACGATAATACAAAGAAGTGAGCGCATAAATAGTATTGTAAAGAGTTATATTACTTATTAACACAAATTCTTAGAATTTTTTTATCATTTTAAAAGACTCTTTGGAGATCGTAGATATGAAGAATTAAAGGCTGATTTTAAATCAAGTACAAGTATTCTCTCATTATTGTATCCAATTGAAACTTTGAAATATGCAGCTAGTGTTTATACTCCTGAGGTGTTTAAGTGGTTTCAAAATAAGTGGTGTAAGTTTCATAATTGTTGTATTGAAAGGTTTGGGGAGGTTGGATCAATAACAAAATATCAAATTATCCTTCATAAGAAGAACTATTATTATATAGTTACTTATGATTTATCAAATGGAAAAGTTGATTGTAGCTGTAGAAAATTCGAGTTTGCTGGAATTTTATGTTATCATGTTTTAAAAGTTTTTACTGTGAAAAATATTATAGAGATTCCAAGTTAGTACGTATTGAAAAGGTGAACACGTAAAGCAAAACTAGATTCGTGAGAGATGAAAATTCTAGAATCAACATAAGCAATTTAGATTTCAAGATATGTTAAATTATGCGGTATAAAGAATTATGTGGGCTATATATTCAATTGGTTACAAAAGCATCTGAGAGTGAAGAGACTTACAAAATTGTTAAAAATTGTATTTTGAAGATGTTGAAAATTATCGATGCTGCACTACAAGGTAATTTAGCAAGTGTCCAACAGTTGATTGTGAGTTTTAATGTTAGATTACAAGGTGAAGAGATGGTTCAATATTCGAGTGTTATAATAGATTAGTTGAACCAAAATGGGATTGACATTCGTGAAAATAACAGTATTGAAATTAAAGGAATCAAAATCAAGAAGAAAACTGTTTCAGGTAAGAAATTGAGGGGTGGCTTGGAGAAGGCTATGAAAAAAGGAAATCAACCAAAAAAGTTCAGGGTCAGGCAAATCTTATAATTGCAACACCAACATTATCATTTAATCTTGAGGCTGTATTTGTAATTTTTTTTCTTCAATTCCATGTCCTTTACATGTTTACTTTTTAATAGAAAAGATTCAATGTTTTAACAATTAGTCTAGTATTTTGATTATATACTCTTTTAACTTTTTTGATGATAGGTTGTCTCTGCCAATTCAAGACACAAATTCTATTATATGTGTTCCATTTTTTATAGACATGATCTACTTTCAATTGGTATTTATCTTTTGCCAGAATACTATTACTATCGACATTATGTTTAGTAACTTATTCACAATTTACTAATGATACTATTTTTTTTTAATGATTCTTATAAGCACAACAACTATATGATGTGAGCAATGTGATGATAAATAACTCACGACAAAACAGTAATGTTAACTACGATTGTGTAGATATAGGTGGTTTCATTGAAACATGTGATTGTTTAGCTCCATGTGATTGTCTAGCAATCTCTTACCTGAAACAATTTTCTTCTTGATATTGATTCCTTTAATTCCAATACTATTCTTTTCACGAATTTCAATCCATTTTGGTTCAAGTGATCTGTTATAACACTCAAATATTGAACCATCTATTCACCTTGTAATCTAACATTGGAGCTCATAATCAACTGTTGGACAGTTGATCCATTATCTTGTATTCTAGCATCGACAATTTCCAACATCTTTAAGATACAATTTTTAACAATTTTGTAAGTCTCTTCACTATCAGATGCTTTTGTAACCAATTGAACATATAGCACACACAATTCTTTATACCATATACTTTGACATATCTTTGGATCCAAATTGCTTATGTTGATTCTAGAATTTTCATCTCCCATGAATCTAAGTTTTGCTTTACGTGTCGACCTTTTCATTATGTACTGACTTGAAATCTCCATAATATTTTTCACAATAAAAATTTTCAAAACATGAAAACATAAAATTCCAGCAAACTTGAATTTTCTATAGCTACAATTAACTTTTTCATTTGATAAATCATAAGTAATTGTATGGTAATAACTTTTCTTATGAGGGGTAATTTGCTATTTTGTGAGTGATCTATCCTCACAAAAAATTTCAATACAATAATTATGAGACTTACACCACTCATTTTGAAACCATTTAAATACTTTAGGAGTATAAACACTAGCTGTATGTTTCAAAGTTTCAACTTGATACAATAATGAGGAAATACTTGTACTTTATTTAAAATCAGCCTTTAAATATTCATATCTACGATCTCCAAGGAGTCTTTTAAAGTGATAAAAAACTCCAAAAATTTGTGTTGATTAGTAACATATCACTTTATAGCACTATTTATGCTCTCACTTTTTTGTGTTGTCTTCATGTCTGCACAAAACATTTGTCTTCCATACATTAAAGCTCATTTCTTTTTTATCCCAAACATGCGCCTCAATCATTCATTGTCTTCAAGTCTATCTTTGCACAACATCTCATTCCATGCATTTACAAATTCTTCTTCCTTTTCAAAATCATATATACATAAGCTAAAATTTCTAGCAAAATCTTTGAATTGAAAGAAAATACTACTTAAATGGATGATTGCATTTTGATATATGTGCCAAATACATAAGCGATGATGAGTTTTTGGCCATCTTAATGCTAGAACCTTTGTCATTGTTGCATCTTGGTCTGTAAGAATAATTTTAGGTCTTTTATCACACATAGCTTTCGCAAAAGTATCAAATAACCATTTAAACGTGAGGGATGTCTCATCACATAATAATGCAACATTAAAGAATGTAGTTTGCTTGTGACGATTGACACCTACAAGTAATGCAAAGGGACAACCTTCATTATTCTTCCGGTGAGTTGTGTCAAAGCAAACCAAATCACCAAATTGATTAATCTGCTCTCATCTTTGCATTTGACCAGAAAATGTTAGTTATTAAATCATCTTCGTCAACTTGGATAGCATAAAAAAATTCGGATTATTTAATTGCATTTAATGCAAATATTCCAGAACACCTCATGTATCCCCTCTTTTCGCATCTCTCGTTCTTTTAGACTGCAAGTAATTTCTGCAGTCATCTGTTATGAAAATTAAATTCTTTCGACCACTTACTTGCCTAACCATGACATCATATGATGCCTTTGGTGGGATTCCTATGTCATTTCAATTTGCATTACTGCAGGTAAACTTATCTTTCGGTTAGATCTGTGTAAGTGCATCTTGTTTGAACTCGAGAGGTATTTATTATGCTCCTCAATAAACTGAATCATATAGAGTTGTCCGCCTCTTTGACGACTGACTCTCATTTAGCTTCACAACCAAACCTTATTTCAGGATGTGATGCTTTCATATACATATGTCATTTGTCTTTTTCTCGTTTGCCTTCAACACTATAACAAAACAATATGTCAATGAAGTTTCCAGATTTATCTTTGTCATTTCTACTTCTCCTTATCCCAAACTCGACTTCTTTAGCATATGCCAAATAGAATTGGTAAGCATTTCTTTCTGTCTCAAATTTCATTCTAATTTTTGGTATTAATTCTTTGGATGCAAATGAATGAATAGCTTGCAAATCCTGATTACTTTTTAAACTCATGACTGCTATAAGCTCATCTTCACCTTCACTCCTGCCAACTTCATTATCATCTTCAAAATTTAACTGCCGACAAGATGAAAAGACACCCACTATAGAATTATTAGGTTTGATCTTGAAGCAAAAACCTAAAGAAACAAATTAAAAAAATTGAAAATGACTTTATCTGGGGTGGTATGAATTATGTTAAAGATTTGTTAACTGTGTGGTATTAACATGAATTGTAGAGTGTCTGATAGTGCACGATGTTGCGTGGCTAATTAATTAAGTCATTCCCGTGACTAGCATTTAACTTATGAGTAAGGGGTTCTGTCACGATCGTGTACCCTTATGCTGCGTTTGGTTAGCGTCTTCAGCAGACAGGGACAGGACAGGACAGGACGAAACAAAACAAGAATTAAAGACAGTGAGATGTTTGGTTGCGGTGAACAGAACAGAGATTTTTGTCTTCGTCCTGAGTACAAAAATGTGTTTGGTTGCCGAGGGCAAAACAGAAAATAGTGTTAATGACGAAAATGCCCTTGTAGTATAATAAGAATAATAGATGTAATTCATTGATTATTTTATAATTGTTGCAATATTTTGTTTACAATTTTGAATTATGTTATTATTATTATTATTATTA
>JANZLC010000201.1:4231285-4243015 GCA_026413385.1 Erythroxylum gracilipes
TCACCAATTGATGATGATCATGGAATCCTTGAAGTTGCCAATCTTTCACTTGATGAACCAGAGTTGGAGAGTATGATATTTGCTGATGAAAACAATGCCAATGTTTGAGAGTAAAGTGATTAGATAGTGGATACTTTAGTTAGATTTTTTTTAGTTGTAAACACCTATGTGAATGACTAATTCTACTTTTGGATAGGAGATTGTTGACAAATTGCTTAATGGAATATATGCTCCATGTTATTCTAAATTTTTTCTTAATTTTAAATTTTATAATATATGTATATGTCGTGTCCGTGTCCACCAAATTTTAAAAGTTGGTGTGTCCCCGTGTCGTGTCCCGTGTCCGTGTCCGTGTCTGTGCTTCTTAGGGGCAAACCGACTTTCAGAGCAACTAATATTTCCAGTTGACTTCGATGACACTTCAACAATACATCTAAAGTTAAATCGGGCCTGTTCTATAATGCTCTCTGAATTGCAAATAACTGCCCTTACTTATCGGTTTTTAGCATGATCTCGCGAATGCTTTCCTTAAGACATGATGAAGATTGTCCAGTCATTTCATGGAATTTCCTAGCCATTACATGTATGAGCTTAGAAACTATTATGCCAATGATAGTCTCCATAAAGTCATAGCCACCTATAAGCAACTGTTCTTGTTCCTTCCGGCCATTACTCCTATGTAAGCTACTGCCATGCCTATCTATCATTGCTCTCTTTCTCTCGAAGCTATAGTTTGTACCGTTATCATGAGATCCCATGCTCTGCAACAGAGACGTGGTCTCCTCATGATTCCTTGTTTGGCCAACTGTCAATTGTTTATGAAAACTCAATTGCTTTTCAGGTCCATTAGGCAATTTAGAATTTCCCTGCAAAGCTTGACCATTTGATGTATTCTGCAATGCTTGAGACTGTTGACTGGAGCTATTTCTGTTCATCATTGTTCTTTGATACAGGGGAACATCCTTGGTCTTGGAATCACTATGAGCCATGCCTTGCAAGTTGCTTGATCGATTCCCTGAAATATTGGGCGACTATGAACATATTGTTCATAGTTGTCCATGTCCAATGAATTCTGTGTAAGAGAATAGCTTGGATTGTCCATTAGAATTCGACTGAAACGTGCTCAATGATTGAATACTTCTGCTTGGAGAACCAGGGTCTAGGGCTGTCTCTCTAGAAGCACTAATAGGCAACAGAACATTGGGTAAGCTAAGAGAAAGATCAAGTGCTTTGAGCACCAGCTTCTCATCTTTTGGCTTTCCGACACTTGAATGATCTGCTTTCTCCAATTTCCTGTCCGGGAAGGTTCTGAACAATTCAAATGCCTTTGTACTTGACCCTTCCATATCTTCTACGAGTTCAGATTTTCTGTTCAGTTTTATAGTGTCTTATTCTATTTTATAAATTTCAGTCATTTATTTATGTGGATTTTGCGTGGGTCTCACATAAATAAATATGAAATTCACATAAATGCATGGCTAAAATTTATTGGACAGAATAAAATACCATAAAACTGGACAAAAGATCGTATCTCATCTTCTACATCTCCGCATCTTGCACCAAGGTGGGACCCGCCTCCAGTTCAATTTCACACAAGTCGTCTCCTCCCCAGCAATGAGCAACACTAAACGCAACGTTTAACTGGAGGTGGGTTCCCACATCTAACTAAACTCACAAACCGACCTAAAACGCAGCGCTAAAGCTAGAGGTGTGATCCATCTCTATTTAAACATGTACACGTCAACTTTTGGTGGGTCGACAATTTAAAAATAAAAAAATGTGTCAGGAAATTTTTGTTTATGTGTACATTTTTATGGTTCAACCGGAACATTTTTATCCGCAACATTTTTTAAACGTTAGGATTTAATTTAAATATTTTATAAATATTAAAACTTAATTTGAATGCTATAAAATATTATAATTCACTTTAAACATTTTATAAACGTTAAGATTTAATTTGAATACTATAATTTAATTTATTTTATACACCAACACGAACTTTAGAGTTCATTTAGACCTTTTTGACTTTTAATTTATTAATCAAGTATCTTTATTAACTTTTTTAACAAAATCCTATAATATTAATAATTTTCTAATCAATATATATTGACACACAATATTATATTACAAATATTATGAGGATGTGTCGTATCATCATAATATTAGTGTATATAGTATTTAAATTAATTTATTTGTAATGTCACATGTATTATTAATAGGTTTTTTATTTTAGTTCGAAAATTTTAATTAAAAATTACAAAAAAAGCTTAATTGAAAAATGTCAAAAATACTCTAGTTTTTATTTTTACTGTTTTAAATGATCACAAATTTCATAATTTTGCATAAACTAATGATAAATATTAATTAATTATACATTGAAAATTATTAAATTAATAAGTATAAAATTAGATGTTATATTAATCTATTTCTATCACATATCTTTATTCACTTTATTTGATTTTGTCGTTATCAATTCTTTATAATATAAGTATAAATAAATTAGATGTGATAAAAATAAATTAAAACACAAGTGATAAATTTAAATATTTAAATATAATATCAAAAAGTACTTGTGTATGCTTAAAGTGATTTTTATAATGGTGGATTCCCTATTAAAAAAACAAAAGGTGTTAATTTTATTTTCAGACTTTACACTTCCTAGAAATATTTTATAATTATACGTATTTATTAATATTAAAAAATTTAATTAAAAAATAGTGAAAATACTGAAGACTCCTCGTGTATCAATACCATCGTCGTCAAGTATTCTCATGCTGGCCGCCCGTGATCGAACATACTGACGCTACAGTCGGTAGTATTATGGGATAAAGGGCTATTTCTGGTTTTCATAGATAACTATAAATGTTGCAATCAATTTTCTCAAATTTTTACTACTTTAAATCACTAATATGAGAGCTTTATAATTTAAAATTTTTAATTAGTATTAGACAGTTATAAAATTAGTTAAAAATTAGATAAAATTAAAATTTTAAAATAAAAATAAAAATTGTCTTTATTTATTGATAAATTTAAAATTTAATTATAAAAAATTATTAATTTATAAAATTAATTGATTAATTAATAAACTAATTTTTTAATAAAAAGAGTTATTAAAGTGAATCCGAAAATTTAAAAAGTGAACCAAAAAAGAATTCGATTCAAAGTTAAATCAATTAACCAGTTGAGTTTGATATTGGTTGCAATTTAATTTGTTGACCAATAATTAATACCATAATGTTGAATTAGGGCTAATAATTTATACAAAAAAGACAACATTCGAACATTGTTGCTGCCCAGGATCAAACTGGGGACCTTTAGTGTGTAAGACTAACGTGATAACCACTTCACCACAGCAACGTGGTGACCGTTCTGACCTAACATAAATTTTGTACTTTTCTGTAATTCTCTTTTATCTAATCAGGTGATATTTTCAGTTGGACTTATTTTAGGCCTATTAAGTAAAACTTATCAACCCCAATCCTCGAATGAGTTCACCAAAGTGCCACTTGTAGGATAAATCTTGCAAAATAATTGACTTGAACGTTACCAAAAGTCAAGATCCATGTGTTTCGTATTTAGTTTAAAACTTGGCATAAAGGGCTAAGTCACACAACCTGGGTATACATCAACTCCATCAAACTCCTTCAAGGCAAAGTACACTACAGCCACCAAAATTAAACTTAAATAAAAGGAAACGCTATAAGATCATATTTTGGATTTATTCGGATAATTCTATTATCAAAGATGTAAAATAATAACAAAAAAGAAAAGAATCATTTTGACACATCATATCATTAAGCAGTACTAGTCTTGTATGTTGCCATGTAACACGAGAATGGAACCCTCTTTCCATATCACATTCATGCAAAAGAAAGACCAAACTAGAAGTTCCTTTCCTCATGCCCATTTCAGCGTAGCCTAAGTTCCACCACACGTAAAGCATCTTTTGTTATTCTGCCACCTATTATGTTTATCCGTATCTGAGGAGGGCAAATGTTGGAGGTGGGGTCTCTCTCTCTCTTCCTTTTGTTTTTTTCACTGTATATTTATCATTTAGAGGCACAATGCATTTTAACTATTCTGCTGAAAGATAGTTCCAGTAATAAATTTTTACTTTGTGACCCACTTGGGGTGTAGTCTCCACAGTTTTCTCGTGCTTTCTCTGTTACACATTTGGGATCAAAACTAGAGAAATCCAATTTGAAATGAAGAACTGAATTTGTGGACCGTATTCTACGCTGAATAGTGAATATTTCACAAGAAAAGCATCCAAAATGCCAGAAAAATATGGTGGTAAGGCCTAATTAATTAGGTCAAGATCTGACGGGGTATCGTGTGTGACCCGGCGTAATTTGCTTTAAGGTTTGTAGTTTGGTCATTTGGGAAAGATCAAAGCAGAACGTAGCAAGGTGTATGAATCGTGACGATGAATTTGTCTCTATCACATAACAGTTAATCATATGCTAAAGATGACGATGCAAGTTAAGCAAGCCAGTCACGAGATGTTCTTAGCTACCGAATTATTCTTTTTAGATTTTATTTAATATACAGTTAAAATATATTATACACTAAAGGGTAAGCTCTAGTACACAAGATTCCTTGTTTAACAAAGATTAGGAGAGTGTCATTAATTGTACGCTAATAAAGACATCTTTGTCACTGCTAATTAATAAAGATACGTTTAACGTTATAATGCGAATTCATGATTAATCCAATAAATAATAAAATAAATATAATTAAAACATCAATCAAGACACAATTTTTCTAGGGTTAGCAAATCACATATCTCTTAAAGTCGTTGAATGGCCAAGAACGTACCTTTTATAAAGAAGCCTAACAAACATTAAATTATTCATGCACTACTGTTACTTGTTAGCTCCTTCTTTTGATATAAAACTATAGGAGAATAAATTGGAAATTATATAAATCCCTCCCTTCATGTGCTGATGTTTATGATGATATGATATGTGTATGTATTTAGACATCTTACTCATCCACATGCCTTATTAGCGGCTAAACGTGTACATAACAAACTCCTATATGTTGTTACGTGTATTAGGTTATAAAGTGAATATTAACGGAGATTAAAAATGAGTCCTTTACAGCATACTCATACTGAATTATCAGTCTATCCCTTCAAATAATGCTAAAATTATTACATGAAGATGCCTAAGGAAGTTAATTGTCCTAATCCAATTAAAAACAGCTTTGGTATGAACGCGGGTGGCATCACATATGCTTTGCAATATGGACCTTATAATTAATATGTATTGAATTGAAAAGTGATTATCTCCCATATGAACAGATATATATACATGTGGGTCGAAAGAGTTAGCTGTATCTTTCTTGTGAACATCAATTGGCAATGCCATGGACCCATTGAGGTTGCCCCAATTTCAGTTAAGTAACTTCCAAATTAAGTGAAGATAGTACAGTTGGTTAATTAGGTGTAACGATTTAGCTAAGAAGAACTGAAAGTAAGGTAGACTTAGTTAAATACAGATTGATCATAATAACAAATGGGACTAAAGTAGGTGGATAGATATGGCCTAAGGGCAGTTACCAACTTAGCTTGATATCCATAGATATTATTTTAATTTCGAAATAAAGAAACTTTTTTTATTGGTTTTAATTTTTAAAAGCTTTACTTTGTAGGTTTTCTGGTAGCCAAAAACTAACAAGAAAGAACCTAATCCACGACTTTTTTTTTTTGTGGTTGTGGTGATGGCTAGGGTTTGGCACCACCACAACCATCCCATATGCCATTTCATCCTTTTCTATTTCTCTACCTCTTACTTACCAGTTGCACATCAAACCCTTCCTTCGAACAAGAGATGTATCTAACTATTTTCTTTCTTTTATTATATATATATATATATATAAAAGAAGAGATGCTCTCTTCACTCACTTTTCGTGAATGAAAGGCAAACATCAACACTAACAGCTTACTCAAACTATTCAACATGTACTAGTAGTCTAGATGATCAATTTAAAAAAAGAATTGAAAGAATTAACAATTCTCAATAGTACTTGATTATGAAATGCTAATTGTATTTCACATGGATCATCATCAACTTTTGTTATATGTTAGGAATGAATTCAGTAATGGCAGTCCACCAAGGCTGGAGCAGGAAACACCAGAGCTTGTTTAGTTGACGAGAATTGGAACTTCGACGGTTCAGGATGGTGGTGGTCGTCTTCTGGTGCCGGAAGATTAAGATCCAACGGCAAAATATTTCTAGGTTTGATCTCCCCAACAACTCTAGACTGAAGGTTGTTACTTGTATCGGTATTTATTGCCACCTGAAGGGTGCCTGTGTTAGCTCTGTGCCTTCTCATGTGACCACCAAGAGCTTGACCGGAGGTGAACTCTGAACCACAAATTGAACACTCGTGAATCTTGGTCTTACAGTTTTCTAGAGAACCCTTGTTGCCACTAACGTTATTGGTGTGGGTCAATGGAGGAGAAAGCAGATCTGGGCTGCTTTTATTGAACTGACGAAAATCATCATGGTCGTCCATTGATGTCACAATTAAGGTCTTCTTCTCTTCAACTGCGGCCTTAGGCTTTTTGTGACTTGCTCTGTGACCACCTAATGCTTGGAAAGAAGCAAAACTTCGGTTACAGGTTTTGCACTCGTAAACATAGAAACCTGTCTTGGTAACAGTCGGTGCTGTGATCATATCGGAGAAGTTTGGAGTACTTAATTTCATTCCTGATTCTTCAGAACTATTCTCACCGTGCTTTGGCAAACCACCTTGAGCCAAGAGGATCAAACAGTTCGCCATATCTTCTTCTTCTTCGGTGCTCTCATAGACATCATCACCCGAAATTGTTGTAGCAGAGGAAATTGAGCCATAGAACTCCTCCACAACACCATCACCACCAATAACATCACCACAACCACTTGATGAGCTAGAGGTCACCGTCTTATACGGGGATGAAGATCTCTGACGCTTGGTGCGTTTTCCCTTAACGATCTGAGAGAGATCATTAGACCCCATGAACTCTTCTTGAGTTTCCATGGCCAGTTCTCTCCTCTACAGGACCTTTGAGATGTATACTTGGAACTAAATGGAAGTAAGAGATGTGAACAAGTGACCTAACAAAGTGTAAGACAAATAAAGAGCAAAGGGAATAGGAAACAAGTAATAGAGAGTGGGAAGAGAAGCTAGCAAGCACAGGAGTAGTAATAGTAGTCGGTTATGTTTATATATATACACATAGGGAATGGATAGTCAGAGAAATATGTAGAAAGAAAAACAGTATCTGTCTTTTTTCTCCAACCTTCATATACCCGAAAGCCGCCCCGTGAATAGTGTCCAAGAAATGGTTTTACTATTCCTTCTTTTGACTCTTCCACCTTGGAACTATCGAGTGTTCATTAGGAAATAAATGAATAGTTTAACCAAAAAAATAGAGATGGAATGGATTTTTAAAGTGCTTTTTAGTGATTAAACATGGATGTATTACTTTTAAAAATGACTATTATTATTATTATTAGTTGATTTGGTAACAAAATAGAAGTCTAAAGATAAGATCGCGTCCTTTTCAATTTGGAGAAATGTAGAAGGTGATACACATTGATTGTACTAAGGACTAACTAAAATAATCACTGTCTAATTTCATTTCTCATCAATCCCATTTTTAACAAAATTAACTATTTTCTTGAAAAGTACATAACTTAACTGATGATGGCCCGACATAATTAATCAAGTTACAACGTTGTTAGAAACATTGTAACATGTCTTATTAATTTATTCTTTTTTATTGAAGTATTTGCCAAGGCCTATGATAATTTTAATACAGATATAATTAGAACTCTTTTTTATTTCATGAAGCATTTACGCTTCAAAACGTATTGAAGCGGTAGAGCATTGTATTATAGTAACTGACATAGATGGAAATGATGAGAAGGAGCAAAAGTGGACTTAGGTTAGTTAGAAAGAAAGTTGGTATTAACGTTAGGAGTGAGTTTGAGGATAGCTTTTTCGCACTGTACGCCAACCAAAGTCACGAATATACACAAACCCACAGAAAAGCAAAAGGGTTGTGTGGCACGTTAAAAACATGCCAACCTAATACACTCCATCTCTTCTTCAAGTAAAGTACCGAAGGCCAACACTATACCATATATATATAAATACTTTTTTTTTTGGACTGATTCGTGTAGCTTTTAAGCAAACCCACGATCTCCTTTTCCTCTGCAGCTTATACAAAAACTGTAATTCTATTTTTTTCCCTTTCATGTAAAGCTTGTGAGAATAGGGATTTAGAGTAAGAACAAGTGCCTAAACCTGCAAGTAAAGAAAGGTACTTTAGTAAGTGATCAGTTAAGGAGGGTATTTATGTATACCTTACAAGTATGTGATAACCAATCTCCTTTTTTTCTGGTTATTTTTACATGAAATAGTTTGCACCATGAACAATTAAAATTCTTCTAGTTCAACTGTTTATGTGAATCTTTATTTATTATACCCAAAAGGTCACGAAAAGTATCTAAATCTTTGTGGCTATATAAGCAGCATTACATAAATATCGGACTTAATCATAATCAAGTTCAAGTTCAGGATTCTAAATCGTCCCATACATTTATAAGTTGTACACATATGTTAGTTTACTTGTCTTTTCTCTAAGATTTCTTGATTAATCGAATATACTTTAATTAACATTGAAGTAACCAGTTAAGTTTGAAGTCAATTTCATACTCACCAGAAGAAATTCAGTTCCAATAATAATACATATTACAAAAGTTAGCATGGTAAGGGCACATCCTCTAGCTTAAAGTAATCTTAACACTATCCATAATCAAGCAGTTCATGTAACGTTGACCCCCTTTTCCTTTTACATGATTTCTTAGTTTCTGCCTAATAATTCATGACATTGGCTAGACATGGAAATGGGTAAAATACAATGTACTTTCTTTTCTTAAATCGACAGTTAGGTATAATAGGTGCATAAGGAAACCAATGTACTGTGGTTTTTGAAGATGCCTTCTGGGATCTCTGAAAAACTTATGAGGTAATTAATAACATTCAATTACTAACGAAGTGGGTTGAATAATAAAATCCAATGATTGTATATAGGAATGGCCTTATTTTCTTCAGCTAGATGAGGACTTTAAGAGTTTCATTGATTAATTAAGACTCAGGACCTTAACTAATTGGCCTCTAATTTATACGTTACATAATAGGTATCTTTTTTTTTGTAGTTTGATTAATTTTGAAAAAAAATCTGAATGATTTGATATTTTGAAAAAGAAATCAATACAAACTCTTTTTATTAAATATAGGAAAGTCATCAAAATTATTTAACTTAGACTTCATCATGTGTTAGTTAGTCTATACGAATATTCTCACAATTTAAAATTAATTTATCAAAAAATATAAATGTAAAAGTCAAAAGATTATTAACTAAAACAACACACATTAAATTAAACAAATTGAAGCGTATAAAATTGAAGTAAAACCTTCCCTTATATCGAGGGAAATCGATACAATCGAGCAAAAGTCTAAATAAATTAAAATTAATATAAAGTCTAAAAATTGCTTTAAACTTTGTCTCCACTTGCCTACATTTGTTGCGGCACTACAGAAAAGATCAGCATTTATTGATGGAGAAAGGTAACGGGTGCGGTCTCTGACCTCAGGTTGAGCAACACACTGAAGTAGTAGCAGTGGACTAGTGGTAATACAAGAACAAACAGAGAGGCGTTTTGAGCCACATAATCCTGATAGTATGCTCTTTTGTTAGTTGCAACTAATTAATGACCTCATACTTATATATTGCAAACAGGCCTATCCTTTTGCTTTTATATTTACTTTTTGCTTTGTCGTGTGAAGCAGCATATGATAAATTTTAAAAAATTAACAAGAGATATAAATTGCATGATTAAGTAACAAGTCCGATTAATCAAAAAGCCTGTAGTATTAAATATGTTTTCCTTTTGACAGGCAATGTTTCTTCTTCAGGGTTCGATTTTTATAGGATTAAATGAAGAAGCAGAATTTGTAGCGGGGTTTATACCAAAAGTCAAAATGCTTCTCGCTTTTCTTCTCTCTTTACCTGTACCGTTAATAATAAGGTGGTCGATGATGTTAAAAATAGTAAGCTCCATCTTCTGCAAAAGAGATAAAATTGAAGATAAAAAGATAGGTATGGACGTGAGTGGTGGTTCGTGACTGGAAATGGTTGAAGCAAACACAGACCATTGAAAAGAAATCGAAATAAAATCTCAATCACTTGCGTGCCAAAACTTGGAATCCTTATTGAATGCCACCTTTTGGAGGTTGAAAGATGTACACTAGTGAGTGAGTAGTGAAATGAGTGGTTGCATACACTTGCAGCAAGTGATAGTAGCCAAGTCTTTTAAGTAGGCAAGGCAGTATTGATGCGTGGGAGAACCACTTTGGATGTTGTATATAATACACTTACAACACAAACCAAATTAATATAATTTAATAGTTATATCGATTTTATAGATTTTTTATTAGAGATAAAGAAAAGAAATTTTGTTTTGTTCAATGAAAGAAAATGAAAGAGAAAAGGATGGGCTTCGAGTAGTGACAAGGACATACGCCCTCAGTGGATTAAGCTTTGAGGCCACTCTTTTCACTCTCTAACTCTTACTTGTCTTCTCAGTCACACTTGGCTCGTGAATTCTCTCTCAATCAACCATCCACTTGGCAACTTGTCCACATATGCGCTGGTCCATTCAGTGCCCTGCAAGCAATATCACACCCATTGATATACTCTCCAAGTGGTCTAAGCGATGAACCTAGAGGTAGGGAGAAGACTTTGAACTCAATTCAATCTAAAATATATTAAAATTTACAAATGTGATTTGGATTAGTTTTAAATCACTAATTAATCATAATTTAGTTCGGTTAATGCTCGGAGTGAATTTTCATCTAGTGCATTCCACTTGCTTGTTCACCTAATTAGTTTGCATGTTGAAGCAAATCATGGTGGTTTGTTAGCCAATCAATCCGTTGACAATACACTTATGTTGTTTTTTCTTCTATTTCTTTTCCATTTCTAGTTAAAACTGGAATTGCTTCTTTAAATTGCCAGAGTTGACATAAACACTTTTCCAATTAGCCAAGTCAAAGTGGTGGTTGATGTCTTAGTTCTCTTATATATTCTTACACACTAATAAATAGTTTAAAGGTATGCAGAGATTAATATAAATAAACATTGTTCTGATAGACATTTTTGTCTTTAGGGACAATTTTGTCTTTCTCCTATTAAATGGACAACTAGTAATTGTAATGTTGGCTTTTAATAAATTATCGGTTAATGATGGTGTGTCAAACCAACAAAAATAAATTCCTACTCTAGCACACTTAAATGTGTAAAGTGGTGAATAGGGTCGAATCACAGAGACCAGTGAAGTAATTATCTATTTGTGCGAAATCAAAAATAAAATAAAAATAAAATAATAATAATAATAATAACGAAAACAATTAAAATGGGAATGGTTGATTTTAGAAACATGAAATCACTCAAGAAGAAATTAAAATTGAGGATTGAAAATAATATGGATAAAAGTCTAGCCAAGGTACTCTCCCGTTTGATACCGTAATTCGATCATAGACTCAAAAATATAAAATTCGTTCATTCCTATGGACAAAGTTATAGCAGACCGTGAATAGCACAAATCTACCAATCCATTCGTAATTATTCGATAACCCCGAGTAAAGCTCCGCAGATTATTTCCCTAACCAATT
>JANZLC010000201.1:4245923-4261433 GCA_026413385.1 Erythroxylum gracilipes
GACTAGATTAAAAATTAGCCACACATAATTCTAGTCTCTAACAATTAAAACTGAAATTAACAATTAAAACTAAAATTCAACCTTCACTGTTAGTCCACGCCTACAGCTCAAGTCACCAAAAGTCTCACCTAGTTGCTGTCGTTGTCCCTATCTAGAGCTGATTGTGATAAAAATCAAATCTTCCAAAAGCTCTGCCGCTGCCCACTTGTGCGTCCACTGTAGTGTAGCTTGTATTTGTTGTCCACACTGTGCGCTCCTCTCTGTTCTCCAATACACTGCGCCAACCTCCAGCTATCTCCAGTCGCAAGCAACTCCAGCGCCAGCGCCAGTGCCAGCAAGCCGTCACTCACCCAGCTGCTGCGCCTCCCTGTTGCGCCGACTGCTTCACTCTGCTTTGCTATCTCTCCTGTTCGGTGGATGGGACAATTAAGGGTCTCAATCAACAACTTAAAACCTTCTATGCTGCGTTGTTCCCTCTGCGCCGATTTTTTCCTTTGTTTGCGCCTCCAGTCGTCCACTTTTGTTTAATTGTGAAAAATAATCCTTCAAGCTCCCAAGCTACCGTCTCCCCAGCGCCGCAATATTTGACTATCCTCAACTCTCTCTTCAGCTTTTTGTAGTCCCTCCACTGTATTCAAGTTGCCGCCCTTCTCATGATAAATGTCCTCAACAGCTTGTAATGTTACATATCTCACTCAAGTTCTTGCTCTCAAAGTTGCCGTCCACTAGCTTATGTCTTTAATCCAATTTATTCCCTCTCTTGTCTTTTTGAATAATAAATTGATTCTCCCCTACAGCAGCCATATCCACTGTCCACTGTCTTTACAAATATTCTCCAACCTTTGCCGCAAGCTCCTCTAAGTTGTCTCATTTAATGGGGTGGGCCCCTTTTTAAATAAACTTCAACCCATTTAAAAGCCCTTCCACGTGTAGCGTTTTTCTCCTGCTGTTCTTGGACAATTAAATTTGTTCCCTCTTGCGTGATGGTCCCATGGTCTTCTATTGAAAATCAATTTCTGCTGCCCATTTAGTGTTTCTCCAGCTGGCTGTAGCGTGTTCGTTGCCTCCTGCCTGGGTCTCATTTATGTTGCTTTATAGGACCATTTAATGAGCTTGAGCTTGAGCTTGAAAATTCCAACTCTAGCGTGATTTTATTATTGTCTCATGTGGCTCCCTCTAGCTTGTTGATTAAAGATATATATATACTCTCCTAAAGCTGCCGTCCACATCTTTTAAGGTTTTTGTGAAGTGGCCCCTTTCTTTCCATAGGTCCAGCCTTTCTTTAATGCCCCTCACAGCACTTGTTCAACCCTTAGACAATTAAAACCCATTTATTTAAAAACCCTCCTCTAAAAGCCACATAGCCTTTCCTATTTGTTTCACTTCAGCCCTTAGCTAATTGATTTATTTCTCTCTTTTTGAAGTTCCCTTAATTTGCGTGACTTGCCTGTTATGTGCGTCATCTCCTGCGTTGCCACCTGTCCACGTCTATGCTGATTTTAACTCCCCTTTTGTATCGTTTTCTCCTGGTCACGCCTCCTCTGTTGAGTTCACGCCTTGAGTTCACAGCTGTCCTCTATTTCACGCTAGCCTCCCCAATTAAAATGTCCTCCTTTGTTGCTTTTGAACGCTGGCTTGATTACACAATTAAATCCTCTATGCTGCCCAATTGCTCCTTGTTTAATTTCTCTGGCCATTTAATTTGTTGCCTCCAAAAATTGACGCTACCTGTTGCTGAAGTAAAAATCATGTCTTTCAATTTAATTTGCTGGTTCAAATCTTTACTCATCTTCGTGGCAGTAGCTAATTGATTAGACAATAAAAATGCCTCTAACTTCCATTTTGTCAATTTCACCCCAAATTGCATCACTTTGTATTTCGTCACCTAGAAAATTCAAAGATACAAATTACCGTAAAAACACAAGTAAAGCATCACAAGGATCTACCAAAAGAACATAAAACACAAATAATTAACATGACAAAAATGCAAATTATCAGTTAAGTTACGTAATTCGATCCAATTAAAGGTAATAAAGTGACCTAATAAATGATTTAGATTAATAGGTCAAAGTTTGGGTAGAAAATGAATCCCTTTTAATGTGGACCTGGTCCATATCGGGCTTGTGATGGAGAAGTCCAATATGGAAGCTATATAAAGGTTAAGGTCTCTTACAGTTACTGATATCAATCGTAAGTATACAGTTCTCTGACTTGTTAAGAGAGCTTGCGTATTGAGGAAACTGTAGAAAGGCCTAAACCGAATGTCAGTAAACAACTTCCTTAACTGTCCGAGAAGATCGAAACTCGTTTCGGCATCAAAAACTGCTTCGGAACACGGAATGAAATTGAAATCAGGTATTCCGCATTTTCTTCATTTTTACCCTTTCATGTATATATGATCCTGCGTACGTAATAGGATATGTAATATGTATTACACGTGGTATCAGAGCGGTTACGTGATCAGGTTGACGGAAACGAAAGTTTTTTCAGTTTCTATTTCATATAATTTTCTTCAGTTTTTGATTCATTTTTCGGTTTTTTTTTACGTATATAATGATGTAAAAGTAGTATACATAAGGCTAGTTATGAAAAGCGAGTCGAAAACGGGCCAAACATAGCAAAAAATGGAATCTCGGGATACCAGAAATCGCCCTACCTGTCTGAGGGCGACGCAACGTTTTAAATATTAATTATGTTCATCAGAGGGCGACGCAACAACATCTGGCCCGACACGTGGATCACTAAATTTGAGACACATGTCGATGCGTGCAACACACGTGCCATACAGTAGACGCACGTATAATTTAGTAACCCAACATTGATGATTGTAATGGTTACCCTAAAAAATATCATAACACAACATGAATATCAGTTGTGCTTCTATGTTACTTAGAAGACTCCTGACATTCCTTATTAATAATGCATTGAAAAGTTGCCCAACTTAAACGTCAAAGTTATGAAGAGAAGAGGAGTGGTTCTTCATTATTTGATCAAATTTGGCTTCCACCCTCTTTTGACTTTTATCTTGGCTATCGAACTTGGAGTTTAGCATATCCATTAAGTTATCTAACTTGGACTCCTAGGATCCAAGCCTATCCTTCTAAAAATTTGGTGGACCTTGTGCTCTCATGTTATTTCTTACCTTGATAATCCAAAAATAATTTGGGTGATTATGCCACCCAAGATTATATGTTTTAAAGAAACTCACATCCATGTCGTAGTGCTTTACGGGGTTGAAAGACAAGGCTTAAAAGTTGCTCAGTTACTCCTTATGATTCTTGTGTTCATGCACCTGTAATCATATAAGAAAAGGATTATAGTCCTTAAATCAAAATAATTCAAATTGAATGAGATGCTAAACTCAATCCCTAATAACAATGCCAAAAACATATTTACTCAGTTTTAATGTATGTAATATCGCAAGTATACAAATCGTATATTGTAGTATACAAGATATCATTCCCATGAGGATTGGATTAGTCACCTAACAATTTGAATGGACTTTGTTTAAGGTAATAAAAGATTAAATTAATTTAAAATAAATAAACTAAAATTAAAATAAACTAATAAAACTTAATAACTAAATCGGTAAAGATAACCACAGGAGGGAAGTTAATCAATAATGAAAACTTAAAGATTATTCTATCATTGTTTTGTTTTTCTTTTGCCTTGTTAATTCAAATATTCTTGATCATAGATATCCTAAGGTTTTGATTATCTTCTCTCGAGATCTAACTAAAAAATCCAAATTGAAATAGATAATAATTGAATTGAAATCTCTCGATTCTCAAAATTTCTACTAACTACTCAATTAGATTTAAAGAAATTCTAAGTATAATTAACTCACAATTAAGATCTTTAGCCAATGCTTATTAACTTGATATTTATAGGTCTATTAAGGTACCAACTCTCATTGTGTAACTTAACATAAATACCTTGATTCATTCTCTCAATTTTTTATCAAGTGTAAGCACGACAAGTACCACAAAGTATTAATATATTGAATTCAACAAGGAAATAGTTATACAAAACAATTCAAGAATAAAACCTAATATAGATTTAGAAATCCTTAACCATGTTCAACATGCAAATAATAAGAATTAACATCTAAGACAATGAAATATAAGAAAAGACAAGAAAGAAAACAATTTGAAGCTTTGATCTTGAAATTCTAAAAAATTGGAGTTGATCTTGATGTTCCTACTTTTGATCTCCTTTTTTGTGACGTGTTGCCTCTCTTTTGTGTTTTTCTTTTCTTTTTTTATACTCTTGAGCCTTCTAGGGTCCTTTCTAGTGTTTTCCACTTGTTTTGATTTTAAAAATAGCCCCAAAATATCAAGAATACAAAAATCTCACGAGTTGAAAAGGTTGAAATTTGTTGGAATTTCCTCTATGTGCATGAATTTTCTCCAGCTATCTATCACAATCATATATGGAATGCATGATCTTGCAGGTGGCTCTCCAACTTGCTGCTTCCTTGTGCACAATCATGGATGGTGTGCAAAACTTATTTCTCCAGCTTTTTCTTCATCTTTTGTTAACTTTTTCCTATCTCCACTCGTTACCAAACACATCAAACAATCCTTGAAATATACAATTAAGATCAACTCTTATCTTTAATAACAATCAAACAATTAAAAAACCAAAACACTAAAAAAAACACAATTCTAAGTCCTAAACATATAATTATCATATGAGAAAACACACTTAAATATCTAGAAAATATACTAAGTCTTATACCTATCAATGGATGCTACTGAATTATGACACTTAAGGTTAGGTCATCCTTCAAACTAGATCATGAATTTTGTTCCTACAGTTAGTAGTAATAAAAGTAAAGACAGAAGTAAAAATAGTTGTCATGCCTATTTTAGAGCAAAACAAACTAGGGAAGTCTTTGTAGAGAGCAATAATGATGTAAGTAATAGTTTTGAATTGATTTATGGGGAGCTTATAAAATACCCACCTCTTGTGGTGCAGTTTATCTTTAACCATTATTGATGATTTCTCGCATTTTGTATAGGTTTATTAGCTTCCTGAAAAAAAAAACAGAAGTGTCTTAAATTATTATAAATTTTTGTGCGATGGTAGCGCGACAATTTGAGAAACAGGTTAAGATAGTTTGAAGAGACAATAAAATTGAATTTAATTATTTGAAAAAAATATTTTCTTGAAAATTGAATCATCCATCAAACCTTGATAATAGGAATCCCACAACAAAACTGGAGAGTTTAGAGAAAACATAAGCACATTTTGAATGTTACAAGAGCTCTAAGATTTAAAACAAATTTACCTATAAAGTTATGAGGGAGAATGTGTGTTGACTGCTAGATATTTGATAAATAGGACACTCCCTGGATTGTTTGGTGGAAGAGCTTGAATGAAATGCTTGGAAAACCTCCTTAATATAATTCAATAAAGGTGTTTCGATATTTGTGTAGAAAGAATGAATCATGTGTGTATAATATTGAGCAAGAAGAGTATTTTGTTTCTTGTGATGTGGTATTCTACGAGATGAGTTTTCCCTTCAAAGAAACTTATATGAGATAAGATAGGGAAATAGATGTGTGATTACTTTTTTAAAATGAAGGTAATGATGGTGAGAGAGCGCAAATTTTTTGAATGGGAACATGATGATCCACCCAACATAGAAGTGAGGGGGTGTAACACTAGGCAAGGTGAGCCAAGTGGTGTGGAAATTAGGGGATTGAAATAAACCAAAGAGAACATACTACAGATTACAGAGAGAAGAAGAATGATGAAGTAGTTATAAGTTCCTCCTATATATCATAACAAGAACATTGAACAAATTGAGAAAAATAGTGGAGAAACTGAGGCAAGGACAAATGAACAGACCAACAAGCAAGTGGTGCAACACGAACTTGGAAGAAGACAATGTCATAAGCAACCGACAGAGAAATTCATAAACCATGTGATACATATCTCGCATTGCATAAAAGAACCCTCCGCACTTGCCAACGCAACATCAAAGACCTCAGGTGCTTCTTATCCTATAGCTGAGTATGTGACACTCAATAATTTTTTGACAAACATTGACCTTTCTTAGCAGTCGTAACAATATGGAATGAGCCCACAAGTTAAAAGTAATAAAAGATCCAAGATGGATAGAAGCAATGAGAAAAGAAATCACGGCTCAAATTTAAAAAAAAAAGAAAAGAAATCACAGCTCTACAGAGTAAAGAAACTTGAACATTAGAGATGTTGCCACCAAGGAAGAAAGAGATAGAGTATAAGTGGGCATACAAGATTTAAAGTACAACTTAGATGGGACCATAGAGTAACATAAGGCTCGATTGGTCATACTGGGAAATCGCTAAGTTAAAGAAGTGGATTATAATGATACTTTTGCTCTGATTGCTAAAATACTGACTATTTAAACCAATATTGCAAATACCTAATTGAATTTGATATCAGATGAGATTTTAGTATGGTATTGTATCGGTATCGGTATCGGTCAATCTCGAGTACTGTTTCAGATAATTTTTAAATTTATAAAATAGTCCTTAAAATTTTTTAAAATTACATAATAGTCTATTGTTATATTGTACAATTTCTGGGAGTACTTTGCATGGAGACTTTGAATGGGGGGGGTTTATGAAATTGCCCTCCGCGGGTTTTTTAGTACCTAGAAACAAGGTGTACAAATTAAGGAAGTCCTTATATGGATTAAGACAAGTACCAAGATGTTGGTTTTCCAAACTAGTGTCTGCGCTTAAATAATATGGATCACTCAATCACATTCAGAATATTCCTTATTTGTTTACATTAGAAATGACATTGTGCTTGCATGTTTTTGGTAAATGATTTAAAGGCCATAAAACAAATCTTAGAATGTTTTCATATAAAAAGACTTTGGTTCCTCTATTTTTGTGTAAACTGAAATATGTAGGTATCAAAATTCCTACATAACGACTCCAATTTTGTTTTTTTTTTTCACATTTTATTTACCTAGAAAATGGAATGACCATGATAATGTCATGAAAGTGAAATTTAAAAACACTAACGATTAAAATGTCAACTAACGGTGCAATTTTATTTAGTTCCATGTTTCGGTCGAGCATCATAGTTTAATGTTTATTGTGATGGTTGCAGCAAAGTCAATATATGTCACTGTGTCATTGACAATTTAACAAACAAAAGTACTTTAAAGTTGTTCCAATATGCTTAAATAAACTCCAACATAGCCTTGCAACTTAATGGTAAAGAAGGCCTAAGATTTCATTAGGTTCTAGTTTTCCCCTGGCCTTTCTAACGTTGGACGGAAAAATCCAATCACAACCCTGAAAACAATAACGCATAATATTAACAACTCAAGAAGTTAAGAATACGATGGAGAATGATAGCATCTGATTTTTGAAGATTGACGGAACGTTCCTGTCCAAAATCTTACATCAGTCTTTCGCAATAAGCTCTGCTCGTTGCAAAGAATAAGAATCATTTTAACTTCACTAAATGATCATCTGCATATGCTCACTTTGTCAGAAAAAAGTTGACAGACATTAAATGGAACAAATAGCAAGTATTTCTGCAAAAGGTAACACTAACTACGATCAAACTTTAATTACAGATAAAATCAAATCACATTCAAAGGAACAAAACATTTCCATTGATTTGGTTCAAAATGCTTTACTCCAAGAATTATCTTTGTTTGAAAGCTAAACGAACATCTAAACCTGTTTGGAAGGAAATTTAACTGACATAGGATTGACTAATACAAACAAATGAACCTCTCTAAACATATATAAGAACATGACATCCCTATATCCTCATGTAGCACCATCAACAGCCAGTAGCTTAGTTCATGGATCCAGCAAGATTCTCTGATTTGACCCAGGATAATGAATCTACTCCACTTTTCCACTGTTGCTCCAAAAACTTTTAGATTTACCAGTAGAAATAGATTTGGCTAATGAATAAGCTTTCAATGCAGTCCAATATGCCTTCCTTTTCCAGATGTTTTTACGAATACGCTTTTTAGATTTAGAAGTGCGTTTTTTGGGAACTGCAGCAACTGTCATTAAAACAATGAATATGCTATTAATAATGGACTCATAGAATTTACAACTATACACAACATTTTAAATACTCCCACCGAACGTGCATACACATTCACATGTAAGACATACATAAACATGGAGCTAGCAACAATTATCAGCATGCTGAATTACAGGATATGGATGAGAAACAATCAGATTAAGAATCCATCAACCTATAGGGTAAAAAAGTCAGAGATGAGAGTAGCTTGTTTAGTTTCCTTTTTATCACACATAACACATGCTAATTTTCCTCCTGCAATTCCCATGATCGAACTAAGTTCATGTCCACCTTCAAATATGAAATCAAACAAGGGGTGTAAAATATAAACAATCAATGGCTATAACAGTGATTAGATTGCAATTATCGTACAAGACAAAACTCTAACAGGAATAAATCACAAGTTTGTACTTCTAGTCCAAAATGCAAGTCTTTAGTTCATCAAACAACCTCGTAATGGCCTTGATTTCACTTACTTATGGTATCAAATTTCTGTTGTACTCCAAAGAAAATCCTTCAACGTTCAACATTCTTCAGTGACAACAATGCATGCAGACCAATAAGATGTACAATTAATATAAACAACTTTCTAAATAATGCAATGGAAATTACAAGAAAACTTTTCTGCTGATATGAGCACTATTTCTTCACTTTGTAGAATCAGCCTAGGACATCTCAGTGAAAGTGCTATTTTGCCAGGTAATTTTTTTAATTATATTTTTTTCAAGAATAGCAAGCTCATTTTGAAACTATCCTGTCTTATATCCCTCCCTCCTACATCAAGACAAACCTATGTTTGGAGTGTAAGAAAAATAAAAGTTAAAAGACATAAATCTTCCTCATGGTTAAGAAACTTAAAAAAATTTAATCATTAAAATTTTCGACTATTTCTAATTTTCAGTTTTTTTAAATCCTTCTTTTAGGCTTTGGTTTAAAAATAATGATAAAATACATGTAATATGAATATTAAACATGGACTAATTAAATATTACTAATAAGATAAGCCAACTCAACTTTTAAACCCGACTAAGATTAGTTGAATTTGATTTCAATTAATAATTTAAGATAATTATAATAAATTATTAATTTCAGTCAAATTTAATTAGTTGGATTTAAGTTTATGAGTTGAGTCGAATCATCATATAAGCAATATTGATTAGTACAAGAGTGATGTTTATGTCACAAGTATTTCGTTTTTTAAACTGAAATTTAAGAAAAGAAATTTCTTAAAAAACTAAAAAGTAAATTTTTTTGATAATTATAAAAATTAAATTTTTGTCTAAAATTTCTTAGTTTTATCTAAAAGAGAAACTATACAACTGTTAAAAGCAACTTTCTGAATATGCATATGAAAACAGCAAACTAATCTTGGAACTGTAGACAACTTAATTGTTTCAACAGTATGAACTATCGGGAATTACAAGAGAATTACCAAGTCCAAGGTCATCTGCAAACTCATGGACCACAAGTGCTCTTTCAATCACTGCATTAGGACCTGGTATCTGCACCAGTTTTAATAAAGATCAAAATACAGTTAATTTCATTACAAAGAAGACCAATGTAAGATCAGGAACATGAAAATTGAGCCATGAAATTACATAAATCACCAACCAGAAAGAGTAGTTCATGTACAATCAAACCCGTATTTCACACCCTAAGAAGAAAAAATGGAACAGAAGCAAGAAGGAAAGAAAAGAAAAGGATTTAGGTCAAGTGAGTTACCTGGTTATCTACAATTGTTGCTTCAGCCGCCCCTGTTTTAAGATACATCACACAACAGCACATTAATTGGTTGAGAAAACACTTAAGAAGTTCAAATATAATTAAGGAAACTACGTTTCCCAGGTCGCCCCCATTACCATAATTTTTAAGTCCTCAAATCAGCCAAAATCCGATGAAGCTCAAAATTAAAAAACGATATCCATCTTCAGCAAAAAGCATTTGTAAATCATTTCCCAGTTACCCAGTTGAAAAGGAGTTATCCAATGTACCAAAACGAAGAATTTACACACAAAAACTCAACAATACCCATAATCACCAAAAAATGGAGAAAAAGGAGTTAAAATTAAGAGAAAATTTTAATCTTTTGAGGAAAGGGGAACAGACCATCATCTTCTTGGGTCAAAGTGACAGCACCTTCAACACTGTGATTGTCCTCGAGGAAAGAGACGGCATTCTTGGTAACAGCGACGACAGGGAGAGGCTTCCCGGGGGAAGTAGCAGCGAGAGAACGAGAGAGGGATTGGCGAGGGAACTTGAGGGACATGTCACGAAACGCCAAGTGGAGAGACGGAGGGAGACAGCAAACGGCGTTTTGTGAGAGGAAATGCTGATGAGATGTCGGAGAAGCGGTGAGGATACTGTGAGCCGCAGTAGCTGCCATTGCTACAGCTTTTGCTTGGTGGAAAGACGAGATAATGTCCTTTTGTTGCATCTCTGATTTTCTTGTATAGATTTTACTTTCTATTTAAAAAATTATAAATTAAAAAGAAAATATAATTAAGCAAAAATTAATAAAAACTATTTGTAAGTTGTGAAAATAAAAATAAATTTAATTTAGTAATTTTTTTGCTAAATAAAGATTTAAGATACCATTTCTTAAAATAATTTATAAAGAAAGTCACATTAAAGATATTTAAAAAATAATTTAATTGATCTTTTTTTTAAATCAAAAATTATATAAATCATGATTGATAATTTTTTTAATATTTTGAATAATAATAAAAATTATGAAAATTGAAAATGCTTATTTATTGTAAAAGATAGGCTTCTTGAATCTTTGATTACAGAAACTAAGATGGATTGTACTGTAGGTTAAGAACGAGCACATGAATCCATCTATTTACATTTTAACTTTGAACAAACTGAAACAGAGGCAGAAACAGCATATGAAAATGGAGGAAGCTTCTTGACCTCGTTCTTTTTTCCCGATGGACTTACCCGCTCACAATCCACCACCCATGCGAGTTCTCAATCGCCCACCACCGCCACCGCCACCACAACCCCAACAACAACAACAACAACAACAACCACCTTCTATTCACATCCTCACTTCTTCTTCTTCTGCTTCTTCTTCGTCGTTTGATCCTCAGACCCAATTGCAATCTCGTAGCTCTTTAGACGGAGTTGTGGTCGTTGGGTTCATTTCTCATAGCCCCGACGACTACTCTTCCCAACTCATCAATCGCCTTCTCGACTCCAACGCTTTTGGGTCTGGCAATCTCGATAAGACACTTCTTTCTCTTGATAACAATGAGCAACTTGCAGATTGGTTCAAGTGGAGAAAGATCAGTTATTTCCATGAAGAAGACAAAGGGATTTTGTTCTTGAGGTTTTGTTCCACTTGGAGCCTTCTCAATCACGGGATCCAGATCTCAAGTTCAGGTTTTGATACTGCTTTCGAGCAGCGGGAGTTTGAAGATCTGCAAGGCCTGCTTTTCATGTTCTCGGTGAGTTCTGTTCCCTTTTGGTTACTTTACTTTACCTATTCTATACTTAGAAGAGCTCTTTAAATCTTCTTCGGTAGTAGATGTTGGTAGGATCTTTGGTTCGTGGATATGTTTAATTTTAACTGGTTTCACTTGAAATAAGGCTTTCATTAGTTTTGAATGAACTTGTTGAGTATGGTAGGGTCATTTTCTGGATGATTCAGGAAATTAACACATGCATCAAGCAAGCAACTGATTCGTAGTTTATCATTTGGATCCTAGATATTCGGAACTGTTGAAATACGTGCTTTTGGTCTAGGAAGATATGTTAAATTGACTACCCTTCAGGATGGGATCCAACCTATTTGTCTTGGTTCAACTTAATATGAACTTGATATTTCTAATGAATGACTTGATTAGTAATGCAGGTCTGCCATGTCATCATATACATTCAGGATGGGTCACGCTTTGATACTCGTATGTTGAAAAAGTTTAGAGTGTTGCAAGCTGCAAAACATGCATTGGCACCTTATATGAAATCTCTTACCGCCCCACCGGTTCAAGCTAGGCCCCATTCTTCCTCCTCATCGTCTAGGCGAAGTTTCTCAACTAGTACTTCTCCCGCTAAAAGTGGCGGTATCATGAGTCGAAATAATTCAGCTCTCTCTCTTATGTCAGGATTAGGCTCATATGCTTCACTGTTTCCAGGAAATTGCACCCCAGTTATACTCTTTGTCTTTATTGATGATGTTTTGGATGCACCAAATTCTAGTTCTAATATGGAGGAGTTGGCAGATGGCTCCTTGCTGAATCAGTCTTCTAGTTTGAGTAGTTTAGCTAGGCCTAACTTACCAGCTAAGGGTTCTGGTTCTGGTTCAGTTGTAGTACTAGCACGCCCTGTAAGTAAATCTGATGGTGGTGTCAAAAAGAAACTACAATCATCTCTTGAGTCACAGATTCGCTATCTCATTAAGAAGTGCCGAACACTCTCGGGCTCTGAAAGTGGTCAAGCTGGTTCTAGAAGTAGCAGTGTTCCAAGCTCTGCACCTTTGTTTTCTCTTGATGCATCAAGGACTGTTGTGCTGCTTGATAGGCTTACAAATAAAAAAGGTGAATCTTTGGAATTCGCTATGAACCTCGTAGAAGATGTTCTGAATGCAAAAGCAACCTCAGATTCCCTTTTGCTTGAAAGTCTCCATCAAACTGCAAACAAGGACGATATTTCCTCCATAAAGGAGTTCATATACAGGCAGTCCGATATTCTGAGAGGTAGAGGAGGATTAGTCTCCAATGCCAACAGTGGTTCGGCTGCCGGTGTTGGTAAGATTGCTGTTGCTGCAGCTGCCGCTGCTGCAGCTGCCGCTGCTGCAGCTTCTGCTGCATCAGGGAAAACATTTCCAAGTCCTGAGCTTCCAAGTATGGAAACATGGTTATCTTCTTGTCAATTTATTCTTCAGGGAGTTATTGCTGCAAAAGGGTTTTCTCTAGATGAAAATGAAATTGATAAAAGAAAATCTCGTCAACTGAACATAGATGCAGCTCATGTTGAAGGGGTTGCAAGAGGCATGGATGCTTTAGAGAGTGCAGTGTCTGTGTTGGAAAGTGGCAAAGGACTAAACACTAAGTTTTCCATTTCATGGTGTGAAAAGGCCCTTCCAACTGCTAAGGATGTTTATTTGAAAGATTTGCCTGCTTGTTACCCCACTTCGCTTCATGAGGCCCACTTAGAAAAAGCTTTACATGCTTTCCACTCAATGGTTAGGGGACCAGCTGTCCAGCTGTTTGCAAGAAGGCTGCAGGACGAGTGCACATTCATTTGGAAATCTGGGAGGCAACTGTGTGATGCAGTTAGTCTGACAGGAAAACCATGTATGCACCAGAGACATGATGTTGGCAATGGTCAGACAGTTCTGGGATCAGTGAAGACACATTCAAGTGGATATTTTTTTCTTCATGCTTGTGCCTGTGGTCGTTCACGCCAGCTGAGATCTGATCCTTTTGATTTTGAATCAGCAAATGTTACATCCAGTTGCTTCCAAGACTGTGACAAGATCCTTCCTGCTGTTCATTTACCTGAATTTAGTGATACAGGACCTGTGCAATCATCCTCATGGAGATTGATTCGTGTTGGGGGAGCAAGGTATTATGACCCTTCCAAAGGCTTACTTCAGAGTGGGTTCTCTAACATGCACAAGTACTTGTTGAGATGGACAATATATTTGGAGAAGCCATCAGACCCAATAGCCGTACATGCTAGAACTGTGCCAAAAGAATCTGTCAGTAGGATGGGCAACACTGTCCACAGTGAAGTTAATGCTGACATGGACAGGAAGAAAACTAGTGCCATACGATTATATGTGGGAGACTTACCTGGAGTTGAAAATCAGGGAAAACCATCAGAAAGCAGCAAAATTGATGGGAAAAAACTTAGTTTTGGTAAGGGTCTTCCAAATTTTACAATGCGGAAACCATTTTCTGAGGTTGTTGCAGGATCAACTACAGATTCAGGGTTCCCTCCTCTCCAGCGGAAGAAGCAGCCCGTGCCAGGTTCGGAGACATGTGTGAAGCAAATTAAGGTAAGGGATCGAAGTGCTGAAAAGGTTGATGCAGATTTTGAGCAAGGATCTCAGAATCGTGATCATCTTTCTGCGGTTCCAAAACCCTTAGAAGGAACTGCTTGTAATGACAGCTTGGTTGGTGACCCATTTTTGCATGTAGGAAGTAATGTTGTTCCTATGAATATTAATGTTGTTGAAAAAGTAAAAAAGGACCCTTCTTTGAAGCAAGCAACTATATTTGTTGGTTTTGAGCATGAGTGTCCACATGGTCACCGGTTTTTATTAAGTCTAGATCATATGAGGGAACTAGGATCACCGTATAGCTCACCTGAAGAATCCTCAATTCCTTCAGAGAAATCAGTGGACCATAATCTGGGAGGTCATTCTAATTTGGGTAGAAATGGTAATCATAATAAAATCCGTAGAAGCTCAAGGAGTATGACTGGATCTGGTGTTGATTCTGGGTTGAGAAATTTGGATAAATCAAAAGAGTGGGTGGTAAACAGTGATCTGTCTTTTGAAGGGTTGGTACAGCTCTCCAGCTCAGGGAAGGGAGGTAATCAGATGGTCATTAATGGACCAAAATGTCTCCACTCTGTGAAAGACCCTGAAGTGGATCTTCATTCTGTCAGCCTTGACGATGGCGGAATTGCCTTTTCCATGTTGAATAGACACTTACCCTTATATATGAATTGCCCATACTGCAAGATCTCCAAAAAAAAGAAAGATTCTCCAAAGATTAAATTTGCTGGCACTATATCACAGTTACAAAGGATTTTTCTGGTACATAATCCTGCTTATGCTTCATTTTTCCTTTCTGTTGAACATACTAAATTAGGTTATTAATTAGTTGTTTGGGCTGTGTTTTTATTAGTCCTTGTCAGGATTTATATTACAGGATGAGACACACCATATATTAAATTTGTTGGAATATTTGATCCTGGTGCATCTTTTTAGCTTTGTTGGAAGTTGAAATGAAGAAAAGATTCTGGGAGTTTTGACTGAGTTAATGTTTTCTATAGTGTAACAGCTTACCAAACGCAGTTGAAAATAACTGATATTTTGAAATGAAAATTATAACCTTATTATTCATGCGGTAGAGTATATAATTGGAGATGGCTGAGAGACTATTCGTACCCTTGGTTATTCAATCTTAATGTTAAATTGATTAGAAATAGAGATAGTATGACCCCTGCAGAAGTTGAATATGCTGTTAAGTCCTAGAGTTAAAGTGGAAGCTATGTAGCACGGACACGGCAAAATGGAGCCGTGTCCGCGTCAGACACCCACTGACACACGGTGGACACAGCTTGGACACGTCTGGAAACCGCTCGGACATTGCTTAATGAAATATATACTCCATAAAATATATGCTCCATGTTTTTTGAGAGGGGCTTATAAAGTATCAAATATGTATGAACTATCAAGATGTTGGAAGCCTTGAAATACATCAATCAATATATATCATA
>JANZLC010000201.1:4266899-4282117 GCA_026413385.1 Erythroxylum gracilipes
AGTCAAATTTTCCTTTAATCTTCTAGCAAAAATTCCCTTCTCCCAAAGGCGAATTTATACCAAGATATTTTCCAATACTCCAAAGGAATAACAAATAAATCCAAGGAAAAATTAACAAGCATGTGAATATTCACATCTATGTTGTAATTTGTGGGTTTAAATAAAGCTAAAGTATGTATCTTTAAACTAATTAGTTTCTTTTTTTTAGCTGATTCTTGTTATGTTCATGGGTAGTTGGTGATAAGGAAGTGAAGTAGTTGGTGATGAAGGAGTGAACAAGAGATGAACTAGAAAGAACATGTAGAGAGGGATAAGGCAAAGGTTGTGGGAAATATGAGTGGCAAGGAAGCTACATGCACCTACAATGAAGCCGCCAAGCGCATCCAAGACGAGAAGGCCAAGCTCAACTTCCCCCCACCTCTAATAAAGAAATGTTGTTGTGAGCCATGTTTTGCTGATGATACTTGAGCCAACATCAACGCCAATAGAGTTACAAAGTCGATTTTCATTTCAAAGTTAAAATTGCATAAATAAATATACATGTTTTAAAAATCAGATCGGACCGGTCGGTTCGACCGGTGACCGATCAGCTATCCGGTCTAGTTTACTCTTAAAAATCGGTTCTCAATTGAACCAGTGAGAACCGGTCAAAACCAGTCAATTGACCGGTCGAACCGGTCCGATTTGACCGATCCGACCACTAGTTCAATATTTTTTTATTTTTTAGTGTATTTTTGTATTTTTTAATGTTTTTAATATTATATATAATTAATTATAATTATTACATAATTATAACGTCATACCGGTTTGATCAGTGGTTGAACCAATCGAACCGGTTAAACCGGTGACCAATAAAGCTTCCGGTTCAATGGCCAATCCGAATTTCAAAACCTTGATAAATATATAATAATATGCATAGAACTCTCTAGTTTGTTTCGTTTGTGCTGATTTAAGGTTTTGCATGTGTTGTGGAGTTCGGATCATCCACTTTTTGATGTTTAATGTTAATTAATATAAATTTCCCTACATTTGTACACATAATCTAAAATTAATTCTTAATATAATAATTTATAATTATTGAATTAATTAAAACTAACCACTTCAAATTTAGCAATTAATTTAATTTAAAGTCTTAATGTATTTAAATTTTTTGTTAGAAATAATTAACAACCATGTGCTACATCTTTTAAGTGGTTTATGTTTGTTTCCATAATTATTTTAGTATTTTCTCTTTTATTAAATAAAGTAAAAAAATGACCCAAGTTTATTACTTCTTAATTATTATATGCCGATTTCATAACAATTTAATACCAGCTAAACCTTTAAACCTTAAACTTTTTTTTAACCGGTTCGATGTTCGATCCGGTTTTTAAAACATTGCTATTTATCTATGCAAAATCAAAAATAGACAAATAATATATTTTATTAAGTGACTGAAGAATTAAACTCCAATGAAAAAACATATTTTACATCTCTCTACTAGACAATGTAATACTGTTAATCGAACAATAATTATAAGGGATTAGGTATTAGGTATCTTTTCAATATATAAATACAATTCACAAAAGACTAATTTACAAATGAAAAATGAATATAGTGTAAGACTAATTCATGTATATGAAATGACATATGATTTAATGAATTAAAATGCTCGAGGTAAAAATGATATTGATCATTGCTCATGTACTTAATACTTGAAATTTAGCTCTTGACGAAATTGTAAATAACTCTTCATCTTATTACACTTAATCTGAAAATTATTTTCTCTTACCAATAACAGGGTCAGAACACTATATTTTTTTAAGGTATTATCTGATCCACATAACTATCGACATTTTTGTACAGACGGTGGATGAAATTTAATGAACTGATTAATCTAATACCCTATAGTAACAAAGGCCTGTCACGATCTTGAAAGTCAGATAGAACAGCTTATTTGATTAGTACGTACTTGTCTAGTCTTTTTAATGCCACAAATGCACAACTTTATAGACACAAGAACAAGCAAGTACTTACGCCACACTTGTCATACAAATCTCCGTATCCGTGACAGAAATGTGTCAATGTTTCATTACTCATCATCGGTGAAAAGATTGAGGGACCGGATACCGGAAATTGCAGGTTTTGAAAGCACTTGGAAACTCCCTATAAACAATTCTCGCGTAAAGCTCCAGTCTTTGTGGACTGTAGTTGGATCATTTCCTACCAGTGAGCTCATCACCTTGTTACTAAGAGGCCAGTTAGTCCATAATGGCGAGGAGGGTCATTATCGTGGAGCGCTTAGTGGTGGGACGAATGGAACATGATGTCACCGACCCCAATGCACTCAAATCTGCGTTGGCCGAGTTTGTTAGTCTACTGATTCTTGTATTTTCCGTGTTGTGTTTGGCTCTTTTGTTGTCCCATGTTAATTGGAGACAATAATTGAGGCCAAGCTCTTATTTATATAAAGAGGGTGTTACTACCTTGTTTAGTGCACCAATTAAGGTCAAAGATTTGTAGTTCAAATTTGACTCTAGTTAAATTCTTCTTTTGAGGTGAGAGTTGAAGAGTTTGTCTTAGGTATTTCTTTGTAGATGTGTTGGTGTAGTAAAGGATTGGGTGAGAGGAAAAATTGTGTGATTGTAAAATTTTTTCACATAATGGATTTTCTTTTCGGTGCCTGTAATTTTTCTCCAATTTGAAAGTTTTCCACGTAAATTCTCTTGTGTTATTATTTCCTTGGGTGTGGGTTTTAAAGTTCTAAATTTCTAACATGCCGGATAAGGGGCTGGTATAGCCTTCAACAAACTGACCCCCGATGGAGCAAAGTCACCTGCCGGAATAAGTGCAGCCTCTTTGGCACACGGGTTTGGTTTCTTTATTGGTGTCCCTATCTCCACCAACATATCTGGCCGCCACGTCAACCCCGCCGTCACCTTTGGCGCCTTTCTTGGCGGCCACATTTCTCTCCTCCGTGGCCTTCTTTATTGGGTTGGTCAGCTTCTAGGTTCTACTGTTGCTTGCCTGCTCCTCAAATTTTGCACTAATGGCATGGTAAGTTATTACGTGGTCTAGTTACGCAAGTATTGTGCCTCACATTTTGCATGAATATCTGATGAACGATACAACAGTTGATAGAGGCTTATAAGTATTAAAAAAACTGAAGTGCTTCTAGGATTTCCTTTTTTCCATAACACTCTCGTCTCATGTAAACTTTTGAAGACATCGATTGCACTGTCCCCTGGAGTGAACGTGTGGGAAGCGTTGGGGTTCGAGATTGTGATGACGTTTGGACTGGTTTACACAGTGTATGCAACAGCCATCGATCCCAAAAAGGGACATATTGGAACTATTGCACCATTAGCCATTGGTTTTATTGTGGCTGCGAACAACTTAGCAGGTGTTGCGTTTGTTGGAGCTTCCATGAACCCAGCGGTGTCGTTTGCGTCGGCATTGGTAAGCTGGGATTGGGCTAACCATTGGGTGTACTGGGCTGGTCCTCTGATTGGAGGAGGCATTGCTGCCATCATTAGCCACGAGACTCATGAGCCTCTGCCCAGCTCAGAGTTCTGAGAATCGGATTTTGCGATCTACAGCTCTTGATTATAAGCAAGTCAGACGGATTTACTGGAGCCTTCTCTGTAGGATTTCGATTCGCATTCTGTATGGAATAAGATTTTATATTAATACCTGATGACACCATGGTTGGACAACGTTAGACCACTCATTGTGTTGTGTAGTATGCGATGCCTACCATTGTTCCGAATATTGTACTTAATTTTCTACCAGATTTGGTTTTGGTAAAATATATATCAGATGTATTTAAATAATTTTTTAAATTATAAAATGATATTTAAAATTTATAAAATTGTAAAATAGTTCTTTAATATATTATGTTATATAATTTTTTACTTTATTTTATTCCTATCTCAAAAAATCATAATAATATATATTTGATATAATAAATATTTCTTTATTTTTTAAATATTATTTTCACATATTTATTATAAATTAAGATGAAAAAGAATGTTTAACTCTCGTATAAATATAAAATTAAGAATAATACAAAGTAGAAATATATTTTTGTAATAAATAAATTTAATTTCAAATATTATCTTTAAATATTTCAATAGTTATAACAATTTTTCACATGTATATACTAAAAAGTATATAGATCATAAATATGAAATACATATTTTAAAAATATTTAGTAAATATATTTAAATTATGTTAATTTAATACATTTGGTTATATAATTTATAAGTATTGAGAGGTTTGTAATCAATCACCAACATCTTTTTTCTTCACGTCTGTCAAGATTTTATATAAAAATTATTTAGTACATTCTTATTTGTATTTTTACTATTTATTAAATAAATTGTAGATAATTTTTTCATATTACTTTTTATGTATAGATAATTATTATTTTATATAAGAGAAATTTTAAGTTTTTTTTCAATTCAGTTATACAATTTTTTAAAAAATTAAAATTCTGATTGACACTTGACCATTATTATTATTTTTTAAAATAATATTATTTTAGTTAAGCTGGTACCAACCAGTTCCAAAATTTGATACGGTACTCTTTTGTTTGGACCAATTTTTGCCACTATAGTACTACGGGTGAGTTACGGTATTCAAACCTATGATGCTTACTATCGCAAATTGTGACGTTCAATTTCACAGCAACGACAACGTCAATATAGTGAAAGAACCACTGATCAAAGGTATTGGAAGATTTAGAAGTCCGTAGCCTTACTCATAAAGAAACTGCTTCTAACAGACCCACTAAATACACACACAAATATTAATATAATAAAGTAATAATAATTTAAAATAACATAACAATAAAAATAAAAATACACATAAAAGATAATAATAATAATAGACAAACAAACAAATAAATAAATATGTATTAATAAAAATATAAGTAATAAAATCAATAATACAATAAATATAGAATAAGGTTAAGATTAAGAGTAAAAGATAAAATAAGTAAATAAATACACAAACAAAGAAGAAGACAAATAAATAAATAAATCAAATAAGTCATTACAAGAAAATATTTAAGTTAAATAGGAAAGTCTTTATGTTAAATACAAGATATATGTCTTGAAACCTTGAAGAAAAATGTTTAAAAGATCCATGAAAAAGAAAATGATCTCTTTTTGTGAGATCTATTACCTTTATCCTAATATGTTAAAGTTTTCTGTTAAGGGTAATATTCTTGATAAGTTCCAGCATAGTCATATCGTTCTTGATCACCTCTTTTCAGTTTTTCTTGGACCTTTATTTTTTTTCTTACAGCCTCTAACTATATTTTTTTCATCTCCTTACTGGAACATCAGGGTGTCTACTCTTAACATATTTAAACAACCTAAGCTTTATTTTTCGTAATTTTTCATTAATATTAGTCACCTTTAATTTGTCTCTAACCATTACATTCTTAACCTTATCGCTTATAGTAAGATTTCTCATCTAATGGAGCATTTTCATTTCCACCACCATTAATTTAAGACAATGCACATGTTTGACAAGCTAGCATTCTACCCATAAAGCACGGTCAACCTAATTGTTAAATGATAAAATTTAACTTTGCGCTTAAATGATACGTTATTGTGACATAAAACTCCTGAAACATTTTTCTATTTAAGCCATTTTGATTTGATACGGGAAACTACGTTTTCATTGATCTCTCCATTATTTTAGATGATAGATCCTAGATACTTAAAATATTCCTCAATATTGGAAGCCACCTTATGATCCGGAAAGTTACATTCTGAGTACTCAATCTTAGTTTTGCTCAATTTAAAGTTCTTTTACTATAATATATTCTTGTTAAATTTTATAAGATTGAGCCAAAAAAAACTGAGCACGTATAAGTCCAAATAAGGTTCTATCCTAAAATCATTTGGTAATAGGAGGAATAGCTTATTAGGCTTATATACATGCTTAAGGCTATATATTCTTTTCATGTGGGACAAACTCCCACTTATATTCCAACAATCCCTCTAAAGTTCTGCAGAGTCTCATGCCTAATGTTATCTTGATCAATCTACACAAATGTGATGTTTTTTGTTTGTCACTTATTATCCTCATGTTTGTTCCTCCTTTACATACGGTTTCCTATTTCATTTGTTCACTTAATAATTATATAGATAGCGTGCATATCGATTGTTTGATTTAACAATAACGTGAGAAATAGTTATTTTCTTTATGTGCACCGGATAAATTAATAATTATATACAATAATCTGTAAGTTACGTATTTTAAGTCAATTATTTTGATAAATTAGTAATTCATAATAAAGTGACATATTCCATCTAATTAATATTAAAAATTTAACGTATTCTCGTTCTGCCATCCTCCAAGTAAATAAGATAAAAGGCAGTTCCCAACCACAAGTCCATTGAGTGTATATTGTAATAAGCTAGTAACCTCTTCCACTTTTAATATTATGCCAACTACCACTCTAGCAATCTTGTTCAGTGACCTTCTCATATGTTTTTCAACTTCACTTGGATTGGACATGCATTACTACAGACATATATCTGCCATGGGCATCGTGTAATGACATGATTAGAAGATAATACCAGCATATTTGAAGATGTTAAAAAAGGTATATGAACTTACTCAGAATAATTTGAACTTGGCGCTTGTCGTGTAACCTTGAATTTATACAACTGAGTGAGAGAAGAGAAGCCCCTTCATAGAAGCAAAAACTCATAGAGAGTACAATATTTTTACCAAGAGAAGATGGGATACTATACGAATATCTTACTGAGGAGATTGGGTGGCCAAATCATACACAAGAACTAACAACTACCATTTAGCATATTTTAGAATCATTAATTATACGTTGTACAGGTAAAGACTTTCATAGTTGGTTATGTCTCTATGGTTGTTAAGATATTTATTATATCTCATTATTTAATTTTTGATATTTTGAATTATTGGGTCTTTAAGATAATGATTAAAATCTAATTCAAGAAGTGGTGTAAATAAGTAATACTCCTTATTTGAATTGAATTTTAAGATAAGACTTGAAGTGAAATACAATTCTATCTTTATTGAGAGTGTTGTTGGATCTGGGGAGCCCACTTTCATGGGAGATCTACATCATGGGCCTAGTGATGAAACATACTCATGGGCTTTGATACCACACTTCAACCCAAAACTTTAAAGCATTAGATTTATGGGTTCTTTCTATTTATATGTCCTTCATTAGGACCATCTCTTTCCAATATGGAATTTCTACTTACACTTGACATCCCAATAATCTCCCCCTCAAGTGTGAATTTTTACATTGGGCTTGGACTCCCCTTTGAGCGAAAGCCTTTTTGCTTAGCAGCTTGAGTATATAGTATCAACAAGAGCCCTTTTACTCTACTGGTTTGGGCCCATCAGGAGTCTCCTTGCCTCTTCTTCATGGGGAAGCAACTACGGCATCCGACTACTATCTCCATACTCGTCTCTTGTCAAACCATCAGCTTTGATACCACTTATTGGATCTGGGAAGCCCACTTTCATGGGAGATTTACATCATGGGCCTAGTGATGAAACATATTCGCGAGCTTTGACATCACATTTCAACCCAAAAGTTTAAGGCATTAGGTTTATAGGTCATTTCTACTTATATGTCCTTCACTAGTTCCATATCTTTTCAATGTGGAATTCCTACTCACACTTGACATCCCAACAATTGTATCAAAAAATCACGTTGCTTTCATTGAAGGATTTTTGGAAGGCTATTGTGTGCTGGTTGCGTGTGTGATTCTAAGTTTTATCTCCTTGCATGCGTTACCATGTATCTGCACAACACATGTGAATGATTTTTGTGATTTTCTCTTAGTTGGGTGTTGATTGGAGTTGTATACGTGACCTTGCCTCTGGACTCCACATGTGCGCTACTTTGTGATTGTCTTGGTGGAGTATTGATTGCAGACGTGGGTGAATGGTGAAGCCTTGATTTAATTATTTTGGTGATTTGAGGGATGTTACGTGATTGCTTGGTTTAGTGATTGGGTGAAGGTGTGAGTGTGTGTCTACGATGATCTTCCATTGTTGTTCTCTTTTGATTATTGTAGAAAAATATATCATTGCTAAAAGATATCATTGCTATAAAGGTTAGGGTTGCAACTGTGTTTTTTTTTGGGTTTATGTCCTTGTGTGAATCTGCTGGACAATTCAAATTTGCTAGGCAATTTGAATTTGCTGGTTGAGTCTTTGGCCGTGGGTCTTGCCGTGCTTTGCTTTTTGGGTGTTTTGTTGATATGCTTCACATCTGGGTTATTTTGTGGATTGCATTTATTTTCTGCTGAAGGTTGGTTGTTGGTTGTACTATTGACGTCGTTACTGCTTCATGAGTTAGTACTGGAATTTGTGTGAATCAGCCCACAACGTATAGTGACAACTTTCAAATCTAATTCAGTAGAGCTGAACCTATCAAAAAGTTGTTCTTCTTTTCTTTCTTAAGTGTTTTTGTTTATATTAAATTTTGTTTAATCACTTGAATTGTTTAGTTTGTTTCGTTATCATTAAACATTGTTTAAGAAAATCCTTTGTTGAGGTTAGTACGAGGCGTTCGTATTATTGGATTGAAATTCTTTCACCGGTTATGAGGATGAAGGATAATGTCAAGGGTTGAATGATGTTGACTCAGTAAAGCCTTGTATAAAACTATTGTCATTAGTGAAAAAATTAAGCTGGGTGAGAGCCCCACAAAAATAAGCAAGATGTGTTGAACTGCGTTAACAAATATCGGTATTAATTTATATTTATGCGTTTAATTTTTTTAATTTTTTATTGTACTAGAAACAACTGCGGCAAAAAGTTTGCGAAACCAATACAACCTTGTGGTTGTTTTTTTCGATGGCTTTTCCCTTAGCGTCATTCCTTATTCCTTGCCTTTATTTTAAGGAAAGTGTTATGTAGCCAGTGGGTAATGGCCATTTATGATTCATAGATCTTAGAATATGATAAAACTATTTTTTATATAAACTATTTTTTATATTATAGAGTCATACTCACACACCACCTAATCAGGTCCTTATCTTAAATATAAAGAATCGCAGGTTAATTATATTCCTAATCTTTGTCAAGGATTTCGTCAATTCTAAGCTAAAATTGACTAGTTTTCTTCTGGCAAAAAAGATCTTACGATCATGAAGCTGCCTAATTTGCTCGAAGCAGATTTCTTTGCGGTATCAACATTATAAGTTGCAACTTTCTTTTCGATTCCATTGCTATATTAAAACTTTTTAACCCTATGAGACAGTAAATAGCACAATATATTCTGCAATCACAAAAAGCTGAAGAAATTTACTACTCGAGCCTGTTTATGGGTCCCCCTCGAGTCATTAACAATAATAGGGCCCTGAATAGTTCCATTCCTGCTCGTGACTTGTGCTTAACATTGGATAGATGGGCATTGGCTTTCCAAGAATCACTTAATAATTTAGATGTTTATCAGCAATACAGGAAGAACTTGATAAGCTTCATAAAAATAAAATTAGAAACTTGTAGTATTATTCCAATGTAGGATGTCAATTGGTAATAAATAGATTTTCAAGATTAATTGGGATAATCAAGTGGATTGACATTGTACAAGATTGATGGTGAAAGAATATGCTAAAAAGACTTTAAAAGAACCAACTTTAGTAAAAGATTTTCTCCTATAGTTCAACTTACTATAGTTAGAGTAATCTTAGTAATTTGTGTTATATTTGACTTAAATTTGGAATAACTAAGCGTGAAAACTAATTTTCTTTATGGAGATATTGAAGAAAAAAATTCATATACTCCCACCAAAAAAAATTTTAAAAAAAGAAAAAAAAACTTATTTTGCAGGTTGGATAAATTTCTATAAGTCTTAAACAAGTGCAGATATATTAATATAAAAGATTTGATTCCTTTATCATAAATTTGGATACATTAAACTTAACATGCACCATTATACATGTTTTAAGAAGTTTAGTGATAATGATTTTATTATTTTGCTATTGTTTGAAGCACATATATTGATTAGAGACTCTAATAAAAATTATATGAAAGGACTATAAGGTATAAATGACTGAAAATTTGAATCAAAGGTGAAAGAACCGTAGGGGTGTACTAGTTTCGCAAACTCTTCGAATTATGATAGTCGTTTTTAGCATAATAAAAAATCAGAAGAATTAAAATGCAATAAAATAAATCAACATCGATATTTGTTAACGCAGTTCGGCACACCTTGTCTACGTCTGCAGAACCCTCACCTAGATTAATACTTTCATCAAAGGACAATGATAGTTTTACACAAGGCTTTAATAAGCTAATACTACTTAACCCTTGACATTACCACTCGTCCTCACTACCCATGAAAGTGATTCGCACCCAATAACATGACCAACTTGTATTAACCTCGACAGATGATTTTTCTCAACAATTTTTTAAAGTAAGAACAATGAATAAATCACTCAAGTGATTAAACAAACAATTCAACGCTCAAGAAGACACTTGAGAATAAGACAAAGAACAACTTCCCATATAGCCAAGAAATCATCCACAGCTGAATAGTCACACAAGTATCATAACTAGATCTGTAGTTCATGTACATTATGCTTCAGCCCATGATAATACCTTTTAAACAGGATCGTTCACATACCCAGCAATATATATTAGTTGTCCCCCAATTTTCTGAACACTAAAATCATGTGATATGCCCATTCACCATCGATAAAACACACCAATACATAGAACAAGAAACACTCATAAGCCTTCCACAATTTAGCCCAAAACAAAAAGGAATCATATCTCAAATTAACCTTTCACACATATACTTGCCATAACCACCAAAACGGAAGCATTACCAAATGACTCACGTGTATATGTTGCAGAAACAGGATCACATATAACACATGAAATAAACGCCCAACCAAACTTTCATTAAGTCAATGACGTTTCAAGTGCAGGAGCTGGGTCACGCATACAGTAACACACCTTCGGCTATCTTCAATGATGAAAATAAATTTGGAACCAAGATTGAGCAAATTCGTACTTGAGTTTTGCACTAGAAACCAAACCAAAAGCTTGAAACAAACAAGTCATTAGAAGAAGAGTTCAATTTAAATCCAACTGATGGACTATATATCCAAATTTTTAGAAATTAAAAAAAAGATGCTAAAGAGCAGTGGTTGCATGAGAGGAAAAGCAAAGGAGGTTTGAATGACTATCAAATGTTGATTTATAGAGTGAAAGAGACTTTTACAAAAGGTTGATGGGACATGTTAAGTGGGTAACAATTTTCTTCTTCTTAGCAACTTCACACGTAAGGCTCCCTTAAAGCAGTAAAAATATTCAGATCAAACAACACGATTTTTTCTTGTCCATTCACCGTCAATACTCACCAGAAAAACCTTACCGAAATCACTCACATGTTTGTTGCCGAAAAGAGAAACACATAGTAACCCACGCAGTAAGAGCAAGACTTAGAAAAATTCACACAACCTACACACTAGCAGTTTTGCATTATCCATATCTCAAATTGAACATGATCCACACCAATCTTCATTCAAGATAGACTTCTATTTGTGCAACAACTCTTATCCAAGAATCTAATTCAAGTATGATTTCTTGATTTATATTTTTAGTCATTATCTTGAATACCCAATTATAAAAAATGTCAAAATTAAATAATAAGACATAATAAATATTCTAACAATCTGCCCATTTTTTCCAAAAATAAGAAACTTCCCTTGAATAACATAATCGAATATATATAAGTATTGAAGTCACAATACTCCCCCTCAATCCAAGGTCTACGCATAGATCAAAATATCCAACATTCACAAGTAGCTCAAAATAACCAAGTACAAACCTATACAAATTTAAGTCATTTCATATCCCCTTTTGGGGCAAAGGATGCCAAAAAGTAAAAAATCAAGGAGCATCGGATGATTGGAGAACCTGCTACTTCAACTATCGAAGTGCATCAAGACCCAATTGAAAAATTCCTTCAATCCTCTCAATTTTAGTGATCAAAGTATGAGGATTGACAAATGAGGTTCCTGAGGCATCTGACGGACTAGGTGTAGTGTATGGCAAATCTACAACCCATGGTTGCTTGAAAATTCTAGCCGATATGTTCATTAAGGTGACTAGTTCAAGTGTACTTGTCTCTATATGAGGAACACCATTTGCAGAAATTAGACAAGGAAAGTTAAGTAGAGAATATGACTTGCCTCTAATAGCCAACATAACTTCAATGATAAGTCAGCCCAAATTGAAGTTCACCCCAGTACCGATGACATAAAGCAGTTTAGCCTGTGCTAGATAAATGGAGACATCATGTGTACTAGGCATCCAGTTAGCTAAAATCAACCTATAAAGCACAAAATACTTTTGGGTCAACTTGGATGAGTGTAGCCCCGAACTAGATGGCCAAGCAGATAACTTTCCTCTAGTTAACACCATAGCTATGAGATCATTAGAAATGATCTAGTTATCATTATAAATCTGATCCCCAGTTATATTATCAAACCTTATAAAGATATTCAGTCTGTTAGCATCAAAATGTATCTCCTTACCCCGAACATACAGTAATTTATAACTCAGAGCAGTATCAGATGATAAGTCACCAAGCAGATTGCAATAGAATTCTTTTACCAATTCAATATCATAATGCTCTGGAAGTAATATAGCTTGCAGTAATGTTCTCTCAGATAGTAAAATATCCAATTGGTACTGCTGAAATTCATCTAAGTTAATAGGGTGATCCATGACTAACCCGATGTCAGTGAATGTCTCCCATTTTTACTCAACCTCGGATGAATAAAATTTGAATGAAACTGCAGTGTCTACTAACAAACGAGCAGAAGGAATTTTTCAAGGTGGATGGACTGTTTTTCGAGCCCACTGTTTAGTTTGTTTTTAAGTGATCGGAGGAGAAGCAGTTGGTGGAGCAACGACAGTAGGAATCTTGTCTGAATCAGACAACGAGTTTGTGATCATTGAAAGTAACACCCGTATAGCGTCATCACCTTTTGGTGGATAATCCCGAACCAAGGTGGTGTTAGGAATTTCAATGGGAGCAGTTGAGGATGACCCAGGCCAGGAAACTTTTCTCGCAGGTGTCGGATTCAGTAACAAACGGTTGAAACGACATGTGGGAGCAACAATCAATTTTTCCACACCTAAAGAGAGGGATTTTTCTTTGTTCTTGCCCATATTGTTAAAGAATAGAAGAGACCCAAGCAAAATCAACAAATGACGCAAACGTTGAGTGAAAAAAGAGCAATACCATAAAGAGAAGTCTAAGTTGTAGAGTTGGAACCCATACGGTTGTGAAGAGAGGAGTCTTCAATAGAGTCCCAAAAATCCCACATAAATGCTAAATCCACGGTGGAGAAGTCTTCACTGCAGTCAAGTGGTTGCTTGGGAGCTTGGAAGTCGACAGAGATGAGGAGGGGATGATGGGCGCTGGCAACGGCAGGAAGAAAACTTAGGGATTTTTAATCCCTCTGGATGAAAATGCAATGTTTCGTTTTTCCTTTTCTTTTTTTTGACTTTTCAATTTTTTTATTTTAAAAAAGGAAATAATACATTAATAATGTAAAACACAAAGCCCCAAAGCCCCTCGAAGAAGTTCAAACCTGATTGTGTCAAGAGGTTTCATAAAGATGTCCACTAGTTGCTTTTCCATAGTCACATATATGAGGGTGGCTACTTGGTTCTTCACAAGCTCTCGAATAAAGTGATACTTCAAATCAATGTGCTTCATCTGTGAATGCTAAACTGGATTTTTCAAGATATCTATAGCACTCTTGTTATCACATAGGATTGTTAATACATCCTGATCAATTGCATAATCTTCCAACATCTGTTTCATCCAAAAAAGTTGGAACAACAACTTCCTGCAGCAATATATTCTGTTTCTGCAGTTGACAATGAAATTGAATTCAACTTTTTACTGTACTAGGAAATCAAATTGTTACCAAGGAAGAAAAAACCTCCTGAAGTGTTTTTCTATCGTTTAGATTTCTAGCCCAATCTGCATCACTATACTCAGCTAGACAGGATATTGAGTCACAAGTATACCAAATTCAAATTCCAAATTCAGATGTACTGCTTATATACCTAATGATCCTCTTTACTGCTGTCAAGTGTATCTTTTGGGTTGTCTTGGTAGCAAGCACATACTCTAATACTATAGCATACATATGGTTTACTTGCTGTTAGATACAATACGTTCCCAATAATGCTTTGATAAAGTCTGACATCAACACTTTTTTTGTTCTCATCTTTACTTAACTTTGTAGAAAAACTCATAGGTGTTCTCGCATGTCTAACATTCTCAAGTTCAAACTTATTAAGTTATTCGAATATTTGTTTTAAGACACAAAGATATCATCTTTCACTTATTTAATTTGCAAACTCAAAAAGAAATTCAACTCACCTACCATACTCATTTCAAATTCATGGGTTATTAACTCAACAAAGTCATTTACCATCTTAGGATGAGTGGAGCCAAATACAATATCATCAACATAAGTTTGAGAAATCATCAATTCGGTTCTAATTTTCTTTATAAATAGAGTTTTGTCAACATCACCTCATTCATAGCCTTTCTTGATGAGATATTGTGTGAGTCTTTCATACCAAGCCCTTGGCGCTTGTTTGAAACCGTAAAGTGCTTTCTTTAACTTTAACATATGATCTGCATGAACTAAATCAATAAATCCTTCCATTTGTTCAACATATACCTCTTCCTGTATAAACTCATTCAAAAAGGCACTCTTTACGTCCATCTGATAAAGCTTGAATTCCTTCACACATGCTATACCCAATAACAGCCTGGTAGACTCAAGTCGTGCTACTGGTGCAAAGATTTCATCGAAGTCTATTCCTTCAATATGAGAATATCCTTGAGCCACTAGCCTTGCTTTATTTCTGGTTACGTTGCTCTTTTTATCTGTTTTATTGCCCATTTTTGTAACGCCCCAAATTAGGGGTTAGAATATTAACAGAAATTCTTACATATGTGCTGATTATGACATGCATTCATGAAATTTTCCGGGTACATTGGTTTCAAGAAATTTCGGATTGATTCGGATAATATTAAGATAATTTTAGTAATTTTTGGATACTTAGATGATTTTTAGAAATTGTTGGTGACGTATAGAGTATTTTTTGAACAATTATTTGGAAGTTATTATTTTATGACGGAATTTTTGGTGAATTTTTGGAAGTTGTTTGGA
>JANZLC010000201.1:4282217-4294039 GCA_026413385.1 Erythroxylum gracilipes
ATTAATTTTCACCTATCGGTTCTTCAATTAACAACTAACGTCAAGTAATGGTTGGCCAAACACAATACCAGCAAAATCAATTTCAAAACAGAGAAATCAAAACCAAAAATCCATACAAATAAATCAACCAAGATTTAAATCCATAAAAATAGCTAAAAGCTTCAACCCAACCTTGAAGCTTTAAGGAAACTACTCACTCATGGTAGGATGAAAACCACAAATATTATGCTCAGCAAACAACATTAGGAGAAATTAAATAATAGAACAGAAAATGAATGAGTTTCAGATCTCCCTCTAATGTTGCGTCACTGAGTGGTCTCTTAGTGGTTTAGCGTTATTCTCCAGCAGCTGTGTTCCTCCTCTGCACTTGCTGTTCACGTCGGTGGAGCCGGATGAGCCTCTTGCGTCAATTCCTCTTACTCCAGTTCACGTTGAGAGCCTTCCCTTTGTGTATTGTGCGTTAATTTACAAAAGTGGAGCCTCCCTAATGTGTGTAAAATGGCCAAGGGATTTTGTGTGTAACCCCCCTTGTGTCCCACTTGGAGTTATCTAAGTGGCAAGAATTTGTGTAATAGAATATGAAAATGAGTGAGTGGAGTGTTGGTCCTTGGTGAAGCCTCTGATGAGTGTAACGATGAAGTGTGAGTCTTGGTGAATGTTTTAATTGAAGACTGAATGTTTAAGTGAGGTTTGAAGCTTGGGTAGTGGAGAGTGGCCCCCTTCTTGGTGTTTTTGTTAGTGAGTGGAGAGTGAGTGTAGAGTAATCTTGAAAAGCTGGTGGGGTAATGTTGGTTAATGGGTAGAGTCTTTAGTGGAGAGTGGCCCTCCTTCAATGATTTTTTCGTTTTTATCCACTTAATTCAAGCCTTCAACGTTTTCTTCAACTGCCTTCATTTTCTCTTATAGCTTCTACTCTCTCCAGCTGGTAGGTTACGCATTTTCCTTCATCTCCTCCTGGTTTCACGTTATTTTCTTGTTTTTGGATAGTCGGCGTGAGCTTCATGCGTGCTTGTTCGTTGTTTTTTTCTGAAGCTATCTTCTCACCTTCTCCTTGACTGCGTTGCCAACGTTGAAGCCATGAGCTCTCCCCTAGTGGATGCATGTACCTTCCCAGCTGGTTTCTACGTTATTCTCCTTCCCTTTTGTCTTTTATTTCTTCTCTTCAACGTTTTCAGCTCCTCTTGTTTGCGTGCGTGAAATTGCAGGAGTTTCGGTGGAGGCAATCTTCTTGGCTGCGCATGATCCTCCGCTGATACTTCAGTTGTCTTCATTTGTTTTGGAGTTGTCCTCCCTTTGCATGCGTGGTCTTTTTTTTCCTTCCTATGATTTGCGCGTGATTTTTGTTGGCTGCGTGAATATCTGTTGTAGCTATGTCCTGATTTGACAAATTTAATTGCTCATTTTTCTGCCAGCATTTTGCCCTGGACAATTGTGGTCTTTTATAACGGCATTTCCTACAATTAAACATGAACAATTATAAATGCAAATTTAGGCGAACCAAGCAATTTAGCAAGAAAAATAGATATAAAACCCAATAATTAATCCAAAAATTAAGGAAAAATGTCATTAATTCTAATGATAAAAATGCATCCAACAAGATCCCTTCATTGTTTTTGCTCTCAAATTTTTTGAATTGTTCCTGATCTCTAAGAATATAGCATCTACTGCCAAACACATGAAAGTAACTAACATCTAGTTTCTTTCCTTTCCAAGGTTCATAATATGTTTCGTTCAAGATGTTTCAAAGATAAACTCTGTTACATATGCAACATGCTATATTGACTGCTTCGGCCCAAGATCGTATAGATATCTTTCTATCATTCAACATGGATCTGGCCATTTCTTGAAGGGTTTTATTTTTCCTTTCGGCAACTTCATTTTGCTGTGGAGTTTTAGGTGTTGAAAATTCTTGTATGATGCCATATTCATCACAAAACTCATTGAAGCTTGCATTTTCAAATTCTCTTCCATGATCTGACCGAATTCTCAGCATTGCCATATTTTTTAGATTTATAACCTGCACACATAGGCTTCTAAAGGCCTTGAAGGCATCTGATTTTTCTCTAAAAAATGATACCCAAGTATATCTATAATAGTCATTAACACAAGTTAGAAAGTATCATCCCACCAATGCTATCATGCTGTGTTGGACCAACCAAATCCATATGAATCAACTTAAGTATACGTGAGGAAGTAATATATCTAACCTTTTTATGTGACACTCTAATTTGCTTACCCATTTGACATGCACTACACAACGATTTGTCTTCTTTGTTCATTGAGGGTAAACCTTTCACCTTTTCCTACTTCTTCAACTTGCTAATGAGCTTATAGTTGATGTGTCCAAGCTTTTGATGCCATAGTTCTATATTATTGTCGTAAGAGGCTGAATTGCAGGTATTGGTGACATGTAGCATATAGAATTGTCTGTTGATCGTTTGTCACTCACAATGCGTTCTCTTTACTCAGTTAACACTCTGTATTCATCACTTGTAAATTTAACCAATAAACCATCATCACAAAGTTAGCTTATACTTACCAAATTGACTTTTAATCCATTGACATGGAGTACATTTTTTAGATGTGGCAATCCATCCACATTTAACGTCCATTTACCAACTACCGAAGCCTTCTTTCCATCTCCAAATGTCACATGTCCATCCATACAACTTTGAAAATTGGATAAGTAACTCTTCTCTCCTGTCATATGACGTGAACATCCGCTGTCAAAATACCAACCATTTTGCGAAGTCCCCTTCATAGATTTAAGAGCTACGAGAGCTTGCAGTTGACTGTTTTTAACCCAAGTGTGCTTCAAAACTATGGACTGCTACTGGAAATTGTGCAAGGAATGAATGCTCCTTCGATTTTGAGTTCTTTGAAACAACATCTGTAGTAACTTGTAACACATTGGTCATATGTGTCCAATAACTCTGCAAAAATGATATGTAAGAACAAATCTCCAATTTTTCTTCAAAATTTCTTCTTGGATAGATCTAGATGTATTAATTTTCTCATCATTCATCTTAGAACATTCACCTTTGTGGCCAATGCCTTGAAGATCCCCTTTTATCTTACCGATTTTCAATAATTTTTTTTAACTTCTCCGTGCAACCATTTAATATCTTCAATCCCTTTTCGGTACTGACCAATTTCAGTTTTGCTTCATTAAGTTTAGCTTATGTCGACATCAGTTTCTTCTCTAAGCCACGAATAATGTTCTTTATAGATAAGTTTTCTTCATTCAACATTTCATTCTTTTTATATATTTGCACATATTTTGCATACATTAATTCGTAAGCTTTGTAAATATTCTCCTTTTCATCATCTAAAACTACTGTCATCACTGTCATTATTTGATATCGACCTTTGAGTTTATTCGTCTACATTTTTCTTAAGATTTTCAGATTTGCTCACTTTTTTATCATCAGTTACTTCCTTATTGGTTATTGTTAAGCAGACAACTGAACTTTTTCTGTACAAAGCAACTAATGCAGCACTGTTCACAATATCTTCTTCACTACTATACTCACTTTTGGATTCATTCTCACTCCAAGTGCTCGTAAAGGATTTCTCTTTTCTCTTCTTCAGGGTATTAACACATTCCACTTGCACATGTCCGAAGCCTTGACACTTATGGAATTGAATTCTTTTTGCTTTTCTTTCACCCTTCTGAGTTTTAACTTATTGTTTGAAGTTGTTGGTCGATGAATTCTCACTGTTTTGCCTAAATTCGGGTTTGTCCTTTTTCACTCTTTTCAGCCGCCACTTACTGAAATTTTGTGTTAACAAAACTAGATTCTCGTTCTCTTTGGATTCATCTTCTATATCATTTACGCCCTTTCCAGTTTCAGCATGTAGTGCCAATCCTTTACTCTTTTCTTGTTTGTTCCTTAACAAATTCATTTTGAAATTGGTAAGAATCCCAATTACCTTCTCCAACAAGAAGTCATTAATGTCATGAGCCTCCTCAATTGCTGCAATTTTCGGAATAAATCTTGGAAGTAGTGATCTCAATGTCTTCTTTACCAATTTCAAGTTAGAGAATTTCTTTCCAAGCTGATGTGCTTGATTTGCTATATCGCGCAATCTCTCATGAAAATCTCCAATTGTCTCACTATCATCTATCTTTAGTTCTTTAAACCGCACAGCTAACATTTGAAGTTTTGAGGCTATCCTACATTTTGATCCCTCATGTATAGTCTGCAAAATATCTCATGCTTGTTTAGTCGATTCACAAGCTAATGTCATTAAGAAATGACCTTCATCCATAACACTAAAAATGACATGGATGGCTTGAGAATTTCCAAGGGCTCTCTGTTTTTCAACTCTTGTCCATTCAGATGGGTCTTTCAATACTACTTCTCCCTTGTCATCAGTCATCACTGGATGTGTCCAGCTATGTAGCACTGAATTCCATGCCTTTGTTCCTTGTGCCTAAATAATGTCTCTCATACGTGTTTTCCACACAGGATAATTAGAACCATCCAACAACGGTAGCCTAATAATCGATGCACCTTCTCTTGTAGTCATGTTTGCGAAACACGGATCTGCATCAACTTGCTGTACCAAGTTCTGATTAGGTGACCTTACTCTGATACTAAATGAAAGAACCATAGGGGTGTATCAGTTTTGCAAACTCTTTGAATTACGACAGTCATTTCTAGCACAATAAAATATTAGAAGAATTAAAATGCATAAATCAACACCAATATTTGTTGACGCAGTTCGACACACCTTACCTACATCTGCGGGGCCCTTACCCAGATTAATACTTTCATCAAAGGACAACAATAGTTTTATACAAGGCTTTAATAAGCCGATATCATTAAACCTTGATACTACCACTCATCCTCACTACTCGTGAAAGTGATTCACACCCAATAACACTACCCACTCGTGTTAACTTCAACATAGGATTTTTCTCAACAATCTTTTAAAGCAAGAACAATGAATAAATCACTCAAGTGATTAAACAAACAATTCAACACTCAATAACACACTTGAGAATGAGACAAAGAACAACTTCCTACACAGCCAAGAAATCATCCACAACTGAATAGTCACGAAAGTATCATCACTAGATCTGCAGTTTAAACACACTATCCTTCAACCCACAATAATACCTTTTAAATAGGATTGTTCACGTATCCAATAATATATATTCAGCTGTCCCCTAATTTTCTAAACACTAAAACCATGTGATCTACCCATTCACCATCGATAAAACACACCAAGACATAGAACAAGAAACACTCACAAGCCTTCCACAATTCAGCCCATAACAAAAAGGAATCAGATCTCAAGTTAACTTTTCACACATATACTTGCCATAACCACCAAAACAGAAGCATTACCAAGTAACTCACGTGTATATGTTGCACAAACTGGATCACACACAACACACGAAATAAACACCCAGCCAAACTTTCATCAAGTCAATGACGTTTCAAGTACAGGAGCTGGGTCACACATATAGCAACACACCTTCAACTTATTAAATGACCGTTTCATCATAATAGCTTAAGCTGTTGTGTAGGGTCAACTTAATTGATTTTATATATTTACTAATACACCCTTTCAAGTGAGAGCCCTTTGGGCTTGAAACTTACATAGACTCACTCTACCTTGTACTGAATAATAGGTGGGTGGTAGGATTTGAACTCACGACCACTTGATCACAAAGGCTCTGATACCATATTAAGTGACCGTTTCACCGCATAGCTTAAGCTGTTGTGTGGAACCAACTTAATTAGTTTTATATATCTACTAACACAACTATCTCCAATTTTCTTCACACCTGGCAACCTCACATGCAAGCCTCCCTCAAAGCAATAAAAACTATTAAGATCAAACAACACAATTTTTTCTTTTCCATTCGCCGTCAACACTCACCAGAAAAACCTCACCAAATCACTCACGTGTTTGTTGCAAAAAAGAGAAACACACAGTAACCCATGCAGTAAGAGCAAGACCTGGAAAAATTCACGCAACCTACACACCAGCAGTCTAGCATTATCCATATCTCAAATTGAACGTGATCCACACCAATCTTCATTTAAGATAGACTTATATTTGTGCAATAACTCTTATCCAAGAATCCAATTCAAGTAAAACTTCTTGATTTATATTTTTTATCATTATCTTGAATATCCAATAATAAAAAATGTCAAAATTAAATAATAAGACATAATAAATATTTTAACTGAAAGAATTAAGACTAACAAATAAAATTCTAAAGAAACAAATTCACCGAGGCTTCATTTAGTTTGCCCGTATTAACCAACGAGCTAATTATTTAGATATCAATGAATCGAAGACGAAGTTGTTTAAAATCAATGACTTTTGTCAGTTGTCAAGTTATTAGTGGGGGAGATGCGCATGGTACTAGCTAAACATATCAAAATGATAGCAAAACAATCCCAGGGACCACCTATACATTTAGTGGTTGACAGAACTACACATTTTTTTAAGGTCTAGAAATTAAATTTATTGCAACGCCACTTTATGTGAAAATGTAATATTTTCGATTATCCATATCATGACTTGGAAAACACATAGAAGCTAATAATATTGTTTAAAGTAGTTTAAAAGAGACGGTTACAAAAACCATCTTAATCCTGCTCTTTTGCCAATAAGCTAAAGGTAGTGTAAACTGGGGATTAAACAGGTCATTTTTCCTATGGGTTGCGAGGCCACGTGCTTCGGACATGTCAAGAGTTTCTGAGTTCAATCCATTAGGCAGCTTCCAATCAAAATGATACAGCAAATTTGCAAGTGCAAGCTCAACAATGGCTATACCTGTTTGTATTCCGGGACAAATCCTCCTTCCGGCTCCAAAAGGAATAAACTCAAAATCTGAACCTGCTTCAATCCAATAATTGGGATCTCTTCCAATTGCATAGGCGTCGACGATAATCCTAGTTTTAGTCGGTATTTCATATCCATCAATCTCCACTTCTTCACTGTTTTCCCTCGGTAGAAGTAAAGGAAGAGGAGGGTGTAACCTTAATGTTTCTTTGATTACTGATTTTAAGTACTTCAATTCATGAAGGTTTGATTCGTCAACTTTTTCTACTTTGTCAAAGATTTCCCTGATTTCTGCTTGTGCCCTTTCCATTGTTCCTGGATTCTTAAGCATTTCTGACATAGCCCATTGCAAAACTACCGCTGAAGCATCAATCCCAGCAGCGAAAATATCCTGAAATTAGACAAGCTCATAAAGAAGCAAGCAACTGAATATAAGAGTCTTAGATATAAAGGATTTTTTTTAGATTTGCTGCTCATGATGATTGATAACTGAACGGGACCAAAGCCCTTTTCATGTTACTCTTTTTCCAACCAAGTTGTCAATAATAGCTAAGTTATATAGGTTATTAATCTTTTATTACCTTTTAGTTAATATTTCTCTATATAAAGTATGAACAAATCTTTATTAAATATGCAAGTTAATTACGCATGCGGTCTACCTTAGCTACCTTATATGCATGACAATAACTATAATAAAGCTTAAAACGTGAATTGATAAATAGCCCAAATCAATAATAGAAACTCACTTTAAAAAATAAAAATAAAATTACTTTCACTAAACTATAATTTTGTAAAAAATATTGGATTAAATAAATATTGATAAAAATAAATATTATATATATTTTAAAAGAACATTAAGAATTTCATTAATACAAAATTTCTATTTTTGGGTAATAAACTACTCCATGTCAAATAAGTTGGGAATAGATCATCTATTCCAATATTCTGTTCCCATTCTATTTCAGCCGTTTTCATCCATTCGACAGCTAAAATAGAGTGAGAACATATTAGGGGAACAAGCAATCTGAACCTAAATAAGTTAGGACACGAGATTCTCTATTCTAAATAACCAATTTTTATTCTATTTTATTCACATATTTATATAAGAGTTAAATAAATATGTTAATGAGATAAAATAGAAGATAGTAATAATTAACTAACCCGAACAAAGTATCAGTTCTATAAGTTGAGAATAGATTTGCTGTTTCTAAAATACTATGCTTTTTATCTGAATAAATCTCAGTCATCTATTACAACAAGTTTAGAAGGCTGAGATGTTAAAAGTGATAACATGACATTTGGAAGCTACAGATCTGCTCCCCATTAGTTAGGACTAGCTAAAAAATTTTAACATCTTATTCACGTGACTCTGCGATGGCACTGAAATTTGCGTTGTCGTGTACTTCCTCCGATTCATAATAAGTGTCGTTTTAGATACATTTTAATTATTCAAAATAAGTGTCATTCTTGACTTTGTATGCATTTATAATTTTACTTTCAAAATTAACCTTTAATTTCTCTCTTATCTTAATTACACAGATCACAATTTCAAGGCAATTTAACATGCAAAATTTAAGTGATAAAATAATCTCTCTTCACGAGGTAACTTCATGGGAGTATTAATAAGGTTATATTTATAATTTTATTAACTTTCTTAATAAGTGTGCATTTTTCTAAAACGACACTTATTATGAATCGGAGGGAGTATAATGCAGTCTATCTACTTCGAATTTGTGTCACACAAATGAAAATATTCTTTTAAGAGCCTGTCAACAATATGATGTGTCACACAAATCAAAAGATTCTTTTAACAGCCTGTCAAGAATATGATAGTTGTAATTCCAAGGCAAACACTCATAGAACTATCATTACTAAATTTTCTTTGTCTAATGTCTTAAGTACCTTTTTAACTTATTTGGATACTATGTTACTTCTCTAATTCAAAAATTTATAGACATCAAAGTTAATGCTATTGTTAAATGGAAACTTAAACTCATATGTATAACCTAATAGATTCATATGTACTTCTTTATTTTCCTGTCAAAATATTTCATGACAACTTACGCCAAAAGTTATATGGATTAAATTTAACTTTACACGAATCCAAAATTTAATAATTAGTATTTGAAAGCATTAGTGAAGTGCAGTAATTTGCAGTAATGTTGTACCACTATTTGATATTACTAAGCAAAAAATATATAACAAGGTTTAGTAGTGACACAATGACATATTTCATTATTTATCAAATCACATGAACCTTTAAGTTGTCTTTAAAACAATAGGATATTTTAAGGGGGTCATGGTGTGTGATTGCTCCAAAATTTAAACAGATTCAATAATAATGAAGATAAATTATTCAACTTATGAACAAATTCTATTACGATGAGACCTTTTCATAAGAATAATATTGTGGACACTCACATTTATGCTAAAGAATCATTGAGCAAGTTTATACAAGTTAATTGACTACAACAAGCATAAGGATGAGCTATGATTAGCCATGTCTATAATGTAAAAGAATATTAATCCATATCAATTCTTAACAAATTTTGTATAAACGATTGTAACCTTTATTTTCTAAGTTACTTAAAAGTAATACTACTATTCTTGATATTACCTTTTGTATAATTGGACATTTCAAAAGAACATTATGGTATATGTATTACTAAATTGGATAAATAAGCTCTATAATAAATTCAATTTAAAACATATAATTACTTGTTTAATAAATCCTTTTCTAAGTAAAGTTTGAGTTGTTCATCAATTTTCTTAGTACTCTTCGTACATTGTTTTTATCCAACAAGACCTTTTCTTTTCTATAGCTTAACCATCAAAATCTTCCAGTTAATAGTTCCAGTGTGTGTTAATCACTTCTGACGTGATAGAATTCATGATGTGTATTCAAAAATAAATAAAAAGCAAACGAGAAAAAGAAACAAATAAAACAAAACAAGACAAGGTATATAGTTCTGTATTTACCACCATAATTGCTTTAATGTGGTATTGTGAAAAGGGTGTGATCGTGCCTTGGTCTTCAACCTCAAAAAGTGCATCGATAATGCAAGCTCTGTCAGGTTCCATGGACGAATCCTTCCTCATTCTACATTCATTGATGACCTTTTCAAACGTGGTATCTATTTCTCGATGCACTCTTAGGAGTTTGGACCTCTCTCTAGTTATTAAATGCAAAGGCTTAATTGAAGGAAAAACGTCAAGAAAACTGAACCCTTCTGTCATCTCCACTATGCCTTTAATAAGCTTTACGATTTCTTGCCTCTCCCTTATCTTACCGAAGGCTGTCCTTGCAGTGATGTTAAGTCATTTGCCATCTCGGTCAGGTTAATCATCGATGACAACTCTGCTTTGGAAGAAATGGTTTTGACTATGTTTAGTATCTCATCTTCCCTCACTGATCTAAATAACTGAACAAGTCTTCCGCTGAGTAACTCCAGAATGTAAAGCTTCTTCATTTGTCTCCAGTATTCTCCATATGGTGCAAAAGCTACGTCTTTGTAACCATAAGATAAGATATTCGTACAAAATATACGAGGCCTTGTAGCAAAGATGGAGTCAAGATTCTTCATCACTTCTTTTGCAAGTTCTGCGGAAGAAATAACAACGGTGGAAACTTCGCCAAGTTGAAGATGAATAATAGGTCCATATTTCTTGGTTAATTTGGTTAGAATGTGATGGGGCAAATGGCCTGCAAGCTGATGTAGGTTTCCTATTATTGGTAGCCGCCATGGACCTGGCGGTAGCTTGGTCGACGTGAAACTGCTGCTGGTTCTTGATTTTGTACACGCCCTTAAAACTATTAAGGCAAGTACTAGGGAGATGAAAGGGATGTGGAAGAAGGAGAGTAGCTCCATGGAAAAGTGGACTGAATTGGGTAATTAATGCCCTAACGGAATTGCTTCTTGATGTGTTTACTTACGCTTATATAAGCACTTGCTGAGAAGCGTTTAATTCTTTCTGGATTTTCAGGGATGGAAAAATCAGTTATTTGGTATATGATAGTGACTTAATAATTTTTTTAATGAAGTTATTTGTTCAATTATTTTTCTTAAATTATATATTTTATATTTGGATTATTGATAAATACATTAGAAATACAAATATAAAAAAATAAACTATGGAAAAAGAATCTTGATTTTTTAATATAATTATTTTTTCTTCCTTTATTTTTTTTCTACCTTCATATGTGCTTACATTCGAACGTTAAGCTTTCCACGAAGGTCATGTATGTATAAATGGCTAGTTATAGTTGAACATTAGGTGATAATTCCTGCTTGTGCTTTCGTATTTCTTTTTAACTATCTCTTTCGATAGTTATCTCAATTTTTTCGTTTTCGCTCTCTTCCAATTTAAAATTTCTTCTGCTTCTTTTTCTTCCTGAATACAAGTTCAGCTCCACTTCTGAACGATTTTTAACCCATAGATGTCTTTAAAAATGACCAATGAATATGCAAACGTAATGATGATATTGTGGAACTATAGTGTACAAAACTATATTAATTGATGGGGTTACATCACTAATCCAGACGTTTATTATAATTTTGGAGTTTGGTGATGTAATTAGGAAGTACGAAAGACCGGAGTCTGTCATATGTAAATGATAAACCTTTAGAAATAAATTAAGGCAAGATTAGTTCCTCTAGTTTTTAGATTCTATTTTCTTTTAAATAAAAATAAAATTTTATTTTGTTGTTAACGTTAAAGTTGTTCTATTTTTATTATTAATGATAAATACATATTAGATAAAACTTAAAGATAAATTATTTTTAATTAATTAAATTTAATTTTAATTTCTTATATAATATTTATTAAAAAATTTCAACAAAAATTATTTTATTTCATTAAAATAAATAATTTAAAATTTAATTTAATTTAATTATTGAATAAAATTTTATTTGAAATTTATATATTTAGAAGATATTTTAAATTTAATTATATTTATTGATAATTATTGAATTATTTAATTTAATTTAATTACAAAAATTAAATTAAATTAA
>JANZLC010000201.1:4299839-4311738 GCA_026413385.1 Erythroxylum gracilipes
AAAGCATGGTTGATGTAAACAGTAAACTAGTAAAGTATACAGTACAATTGTATAATATATCAATATGGACTATTTTGCAATTTTTAAAAATTTTAGGAACTATGTTATAAATTTAAAAAATATCCCGAAACGGTACCCGGTATTGACCGGTACCGGTACAGTTTCGTTCCAGAGCTCAATCTGGTACCGGACCCGGTACAGTATTCATAACATTGCTTAATCGCCAGTAGAATTAGAAAAAAAAATCAAATATTCTTTAAACAAATTTAACAAAAAGCAAATATATTAATAAAGCATTAACCTATTTCTAATGGAGATTGCACTCAATAGATGTCAATTGCTTCAACCAATTCACCTATCTCAATGATTATGAATTAGCTGGTAAAGTCAAAATTCAACATCAAATATGTTGCCGTAGCAATATTCTTCTCAAACAATAGTCAATCTAAATAGGGAGCCAACCAACCATTCAAGGGAGCCAAAAACAAACAAAAAGGCAAAAGGTAAAAGGAAAATAAGAATGAGAGTAAAGAGAGGAAAATTTTCTTTTTGGTCCCAAGGCCGTTATAATCCCCAAAATAAATGTTAAGAGTATCTGCAAAGCTCGTTATGCTAGAAAAATTAAAAACAAAAATAATGATACAGGCAAAAGTGAGAGCACTAAAAAATTAGGAGTTCACTAGGTCAAAAACCAAAAAAAAATTGCATAATGGATGATTACCAACTTAAGTGGACCCTTACTCCCATTAATTTAGATTGGTGGATTAAATTATGTAAAATTTAAAAAATTTATATGCCCAGATTATATGTTTTAAAAACTTTTTAATCTCAATTTGAATCGTTAAATATTTTCTTGAATCAATATTCATGTCGTCAAAGCAAGATGCGAATAATAAGAACATAATTTTATTCCTAATTCTAGTGCATCGTCAACTTGTAATATGGCTTCGAACAGTATTTATTTTTAAACAAGTTAAGGATGATATAAAGTGGTACAAGAAAAAAAGATGGTTACAGATGCCAACAATATTTTAACTCACTACAAGATAGTGTTTGACCAAAATCTTGTTTCCCCCATTAAGCTAAAGATAGCGTAAACTAGGGATCAAGCAGAGGTCATTTTTCCTATGGGCTGCTACGCCACGAGCTTCCGACATGTCAAGAGTTTCCGAGCTTAATCCATTAGGCAGCTTCCAATCAAAATGATACAGCAAATTTGCAAGTGCAAGCTCAACAACGGCTATGCCTGTTTGTATTCCAGGACAAATCCTCCTTCCAGCTCCAAAAGGGATAAACTCAAAATCTGTACCCTTGTAATCAACTGCACTATCAAGGAATCTCTCTGGACAAAACCTCTCTGCTTCAGTCCAATAATTGGGATCTCTTCCAATGGCATAGGCGTTGACGATAATCCTAGTTTTTGTAGGTATTCCGTGTCCATTAATCTCCACTTTTTCACTGTTTTCCCTTGGTATAAGTAAAGGAAGAGGAGGGTGTAATCTTAATGTTTCTTTGATTACTGATTTTAAATACTTCAATTGATGAAGATTTGACTCCTCAACTTTTCCCACTTTGTCAAAGACTTCCTTAATCTCTTCTTGTGCTCTTTCCATTGTTCTTGGATTTTTAAGCATTTCTGACATTGCCCATTGTAAGAGTACAGATGTAGTATCAATTCCACCACCGAAAATGTCCTGAAATTAGACAATCTCATAAAGAAGCAAACAATATTGTATGTTTGCAAATGAAAAAAATGGTTTTTTTTTTCCTGATTTCTGATTTTAGATTTACATTCCGTCGACTGAGTAGTGTCTAAACTATTAAGTTTTTATAAGCTTTTGTTACCTACAGTGATTGATAACTTGGTGGGAGCAAACTCCTTTTCTTTTTGCCAACGAAACTTAAAACTGTGTAAGGCATATTGATTATAATTTTTTATTATCTCTTAGTTGATATTTCTCCAGATAAACAAATCTTCACCAACAATGCTAGTTAGTTATTTATGCATCCTACCTTTTCCGTATGCATACTAGTACGTGCATGACTGTAATAAAGCTTAAAACATGAATTAATACATCGCCTGAATTAACAATAGAAAGTTAGAAACTCGTTATGAAATAGAATTGAAATTAGTCACACTAAACTGTAATTTTGTAAAGAAACATTGGACCGACCAAACTTATAAATGCTTTTATTTCAGGTTATCTTTCAGTTTTTCTAACTCTTAAATAATGACTTCGAGCTAAAAATAATGTTAGAAATTTAAAATTTCTTAAAATCTTTTTCTAGCTTGTGAGATACTCTAAATTAAAGTTCCTATTCTTTTTTCTATTAACTCTACAAAATTTCCATTAATAATTCCAAAAAAATTACTCCCAAGTGACAATAGTGTATATTTAAACTATTGCTGTAAATCAAATTCTTCTAAATATTTTAATTAAAAATACTGAGTACCTTTTTTACTAAATGAAATAGTTGCAAAGTGTCTTTCTTATAGGCTAAATTAACAATACGGTAAGCTATTATGAATTTTTACCAATGACAAAGCATAACTTTTTCTTTGTTAAAATATTAACCATATATTCGAAATGAGACGCTCTCTATATATCACTACAAGAAAAGTAAGAATTAGAGACGGAAAATTACCGACGGAAAATAAACCGTAGCCAATTAGCGACGAAAATCATATTTCCGTCGCTAATGTTGACGTGAAAAATTCATTTAGCGACGGAAAATAAAACGTAGCAAATTAGCGACGGAAAACTTATTTCCGTAGCTAAAATCGACGTGAAATTTTTTTTTTAGCGACGATTGTAATTTTCCGTAACTAAAAATGGAGGAAAATCATCCCGCCAATATTAGCGACGGACTTTAGGGGCGGTAAAAGTTTCCGTCGGTAATTGCTATGAAATTAGTGACGGAACACCTATTTCCGTCCCTAAAATTAATGTGAAAAAATTTTGTTTAGCGATGCTTTTAATGTTCCGTCGCTACAAATGGAGGGAAAGCGGTAAAATAAAATTTAAAGGCGGGATAATAAAAGTTCAAATTTCCAACGGAAATTTTTCGTCGCTATTTCCATCGGTAAATGTCGTTTAAAATATCACACCACCCCTTCCCCTCCTCATCTGGTAAGTTCATCTTCTTTCTTGCTTTTTGTTTTTTCTAGTTTCTTTATTACTCTTTCTTGGTGGGTTTTTGATTGTCATATATAGTATTGATTTATGTGTTGAATTCTTTTTGTTGTTGAAGAAGACACGAGTATTATTGAAGAAAGCTCATAAGATCCAGTATAGGGAAGCTCTCTGAATACTCTACTGAATCCTGGTTAGTTTGCGTCTTCAATCTTTCTTTTAGCTCTCCTCATCTCTGTGTTAGTTTATAGGCATTTCTTTGATCAAAAATTTTGCTTCTTGTATATTTCTTGTAAGTCTATTAAGGCTATAGAAGATATTTCTTAATGCAATATTCCAACGAGCCATTTTGCCTGATTTGTTTTGAGAGAAATGTATAATCGTTAGGTACTTTCTGTTTGACGGCTTTAGTTTCAATTGCATTTTAGGGGAATCGGAGCTATAGATGCATTAAGCAAACAATGAACGTACTAGAGGAGGCCTCCTATCTTATAGAGGCTCCGAGAGAGAGATGTTGAAAAAAAATGGTTGGTTGTGCTCAAAGAGGTTGAGAAATTTGTGACTAGTTTTGCTGAAGATAAAAGGAAGAGTCTTGAATAACACCTCATCAACGATGATAACTTTTTTATAAAAAAAATTAATTTTATTTACTGACGGATTCCGTCGGTAAATTTACCGATAGCCGTTTTAACGACGTCGTTGGATGTCGGTAATTATCGTCGCTATTTTACATTATAGACAGAATTTAAATATTTTCCGTCGGTAATTTCTGTCGCTAAACGCCCTATTTCTTATAGTGCATGCAACCTTTGATTCCTAAGTTTGATGGGAACTATGACCATTGGGCAATGTTGATGGAAAAGTTTCTACGTTCGAAGGAACACCAGAACTTGGTGGAAAATAGAGTTCCGGTTGCACCTGTTGGAAAGGAAATTAGTGAGGTGCAATAGCGTCAAATAGACAAGCTGTAGAATATATGTCTCAGAAATTCTGACAGGAGCAACGCCCATGCTCAGCCATGCAGTGGACGTACGAAGAAAAGACAACGTAAAGAATAAAAGAAGCAAGAAATCAAGAAGTCAAGAAATCAAGAACAGTTAGAAAGCAGTTAGGATTGAATGGCTATAAATACATAGTCGATCACAGATGTAACATATACTTCTATTAATAAAAGAAAAACCTCAGTGATTGCTGAGTTCTTATACTCTGTTCTCCCCTATTTATATAGTGCTTTCTCACTCTAGTTTCTCTCTCAACTTTCTCTGTGTAATCTTCGATTGTCTTTATACGTTAGATAGTTAGGAGCAACAAAGTGGTATCAGAGCCTATTTCTTAAGGGACTAGTGAGGGTATAAGTAAGGTTTCTTTGCCTTGAGCATCTATATTCTTTCCAAGAGTACGTTGTGGCGATAAGGAGTGCATAACTCAGAGATGGCCGAGTCATCCACTCCAAGCTTGCAACCGACAGTCTTCAATGGTGAAGGTTACCAAATCTGGGCAGTAAAAATGGAGGCTTACCAGCAAGGTCAGGATCTGTGGGAGCCAATTGATGAAGACTACAAAGTAGAGGTTCCAGCAAAGGATGTCCCGATTGCTCAGTGGCGTTTGTTGAGGAAAAGAATAGCCAAGAAGGCTCAAGAAAAATCTTGCTTGTACCAAGCGATTGCACCTTCAATATTCACTCGAATCATGCATCTGAAGGAGATCTGGGAATTTCTGAAGATCGAATATGAAGGTGATGAAAAGGTAAAAAATATGAAAGTGTTAAATCTTTTACGTTAATTTGACAGGATCCAAATTAAGGAAGATGAAGCTGTTAAGAACTACACGGAGAGGTTGATTCAACTTGCAGATCAAATAAGACTTTTGGGAGCCGATTTCAAGGATCAAAGATTGGTCCAAAAATTGCTAGTTTCAGTGCCGGAGAAATTTGAAGCCACCATTGTCTCTGGAAAATTCCAAAGACATCGGACAGGTTAAGCTTGCTGAAGTGGTGAGCGCTCTTCAGGCACAAGAACAACGACACCTAATGCGAAAGACTAATGTTGCTGAAGGAGCATACAAAGCATCAGTCAAGTCTGAAGGTCACGAAAAATCCAAGAAAAAGAAAAGAAATAAAGGAGGGTCGGGAGCTCAAAACTCTCGTTAGAATCAAAAACATTCAAACCGAAATGTAGGGGGGGACAAGGGAAATAAATATAACCCTTTCCCTCATTGTGGCAAATCCAACCACCTTGCCTTCAGGTGTTGGAAGCATCCAAATGTAGAATGCAGAAGGTGCCACCAGAAGGGACACATGGAAGCTATATGCAAGAAGCAGGCCGACCAGACAGAGGCAAATGCTCAGATCGCCGAAGAGGAAGAACAATTGTTCGTGTTCACCTGTGATCTGGCAGAAGCTCACTCATCTGAATGGTTGATCGATAGTGGCTGTAAAAGCCATATGACGCCGGATGAATCACAATTCAAGACCTTGGATCGATCTGTGAAAGCAAATGTGAAGCTTGGGAATGGCGTATGCATTCATGCTGAAGGCAGAGGTGTAGTAGAAGTAACTACAAAGCTTGGAATCAAGACTATTACAGATGTGCTTTTGGTACCCAAAATCCAGCACAACCTTCTCAGTGTGGCTCAACTAATGGAAAAAGGTATGTCCGTTTATTTTGAATCCGATTTCTGTAAAGTATTAGACAAGTTTGGCCAGGAATTGCTCACCACAAGGATGAAGAATAAGAGTTTCATAATGAAGCCTGAGGAGTTACATCAAGAAGCCTTGGTGAGCAGTACGAGTGAAACTGAACTCTGGCACAGAAGATTGGGCCATTATCACATGAAGGGATTAGAAACCATGTGGAGAAAGAAGATGGTGGACGACCTTCCAAGCTTCTCCGACTGCCTCTCAGAATGCAAAATCTGTCTTCTGGGCAAACACCACTGAACTCCGTTCACCAAAGTAAAATGGAGAGCATCCGAGAAGCTTCAATTGTTACATATAGATATCTGCGGACCAATGCCTGTAACATCCTTAAATGGTAGCAAATATTTTTTGTTAATAGTTGATGATTATACAAGATATTCCTGGTTATATTGTATGAAGAAGAAAGATGAAGTCCCAAGAGTATTTTCAGAGTTTAAAGCATTAGTTGAAAACCAATCGGGCGTAAGTATCAAAACAGTAAGGACGGACAATGGAACAGAGTTCATCTCCGAAAAATTTCAAATGATCTGCAAAGATGCAGGGATAAAACACCAACGAACCACTTCCTACACTCCACAGCAGAATGGAGTAGTGGAGAGAAGAAAAAGAATGGTGGTAGAGATGATACGATGTATGTTGGAGGACAAAAAGCTTCCGAAGAGTTTCTGGGCAGAGGCAGCCTCCACAGCATGCTTCCTTCTCAACAGACTTTACACCTGCGCACTCGAAGACAAGACGCCCTACGAAATGTGGTATGAGGTAAAACCTAAACTAAAAAATTTAAAGGTATTTGGATCTGTATGTTATTCTCATATACCCGACATTAAAAGAGGTAAGCTGGATAGTAAATCCAAAATAGCAATCTTTGTTGGGTATTTGAATTAACAAAAGGATATAGACTGTTTTATCCATCCCAAAAGAAGGTTAAGGTTAGCAGAGATGTATACTTCCTCGGGACCTGGTCGGAGGGAGAGCTAGGAAATGATGGAGGGGAGCAGACGGGCAACCCATCCTCGCTTATTCCTCAAGCTGTGGAAAATACACTGAACTCAGAGGACTGGGATGAGGGAGAATCCGAAGGAGAAGATGAACCCGAAAATCAATTTGTACAAAATGACCTAACCTCAGAGGAAGAGGGAGATCCAGAAATTGAAGATGACGACTTGGATCATGTGTCAGTAAGAGGAACTCGCAGTCTGGCAGAAATTTATGAGAGAAGCAATAAAGCTACGCTGGAGCCAACAAGAGTCCAAGAAGCACTTCAAAATCCAAAATGGTACGAAGCCATGAAGGAGGAAATTGCGATGATAAACAAAAATGGAACGTGGACGTTAGTCAATAAACCATCAGATAAGAGGGAAATTGGTCTGAAGTGGATCTTCAAAACCAAATTAAACTCAAATGGCTCAGTTAATAAGCTGAAGACGAGACTGGTTGTGAAGGGGTACGCGCAAGTGGAAGGAGTGGACTTTGGGGAGACCTTCGCGCCGGTAGCAAGGATAGAAACGATCAGACTACTCCTGGCGCTTGCAGTCGAGAAAGGTTGGAGGATTCATCAGATGGACGTGAAATCAACATTCCTAAATGGGGTATTACAAGAAGAAATATACGTACAACAACCAGAAGGATTCGTAATAGAGGGAAAGGAGGAGAGTGTCTACCGACTAAACAAGGCGTCATATGGCTTGAAGCAAGCCCCTCGCTGTTGGTATGCACGAATCGATTCCTTTCTACTGGAGTTGAATTTCAAGAGAAGCCATAGTGAGCCGACACTATATGTGAGACTTCAAACAGAAGACATAACAGTAGTGTCCATATATGTAGACGATATCTTAATCACCGGAAGCTCAGAAGCACAGGTTCATAGCTTGAAACAACAATTCAGCAGGACCTTCGAAATGACTGATTTGGGTGAAATGAAGTATTTCTTAGGAATGGAAGTGAAGCAACTAGATGGAAGAATTGAAGTAAGCCAGAGGAAATACGTTCGTGATGTACTTAAACGATTTAAGCTGGACCAATGCAAGCATGTCACTACTCCAATATGTCTGAAGGAAAAATTAATAAAGAAAGAAGAAGGAGATGAGGTAGACAACAAAAATTACAGAAGCATGGTGGGATGTCTAACGAACATAGCTGCCACACGACCAGATATATTGTATCCGATGAGTGTACTATCGAGATATTTAAGCAATCTAGGAAGACAACACCTAACTGCAGTGAAAAGGGTATTAAGGTATCTTAAAGGGATAAGTGAGTATGGATTATTGTACGAGAAGACAGGATCGTGCGAACTCAAGTGTTATACAGACAGCGACAGGGGTGGAGCAACGAAAGACATGAAAAGCACATCCGGGTATTGTCTTACTCTAGGATCAACATGTTTTTCCTGGAGTTCTAAGAAACAAGAGTTAGTGGCCTTGTCGACAGCGGAGGCTGAATTAGTGGCGGCTACCGCAGCGGCAAAGCAAGTTGTATAGATTAGGAAACTACTTAGAGATTTGCAGGTTCAATTATCGACAGCTACGGTAGTATATGTGGATAATCAAGCTACAATCTCTATTTCAATGAACTCGGTGTTCCATGGAAAGAGGAAGCACTTTAAACTCAGATATTACTATCTGAGAGACGTGCAACAAGAGGGAGAGATAAAGCTTGAATACATTCCTACTGAAAATCAAATTGTCGATCTATTCACAAAGGGATTTCATGTGTCACGATTTGAACTTTTAAGGAAATCAGTAGGAGTTCAGAAACTGAATTTTTGATCCAAGGAGGAGTATGTAGAATAGATATGTCTCAGAAATTCCGATAAGAGCAACGCCCATGCTCAGCCATGCAGTGGACGTACGAAGAAAAGACGTTGTAAAGAAGAAAAGAAGCAAGAAATCAAGAAATCAAGAACAGTTAAAAAAACAGTTAGGATTGAATTGTTATAAATACGTATTCGATCTCAGTTGTAAATACATCATCGATTAAGCAAAGAAAAATCTCAGTGATTACTGAGTTCTTATACTCTGTTCTCCCCTGTTTACATAGTGCTTTCTCACTCTAGTTTCTCTCTCAACTTTGTTTGTATAATCTTCGATTGTCTTTATACGTTAGATAGTTAGGAGCAACACAAGAAACTGAAAGACTTGAAGGAGAAGAATTATCTTCTCTAAGCTCTAGATTGATCCATTCTTGAGATGATTCTCAAAAAGGACACATCCAAGGACATATGGGACTGTGAAGTAGAAGTATCAAGGTTCGACACGGATTAAGCGAGCACAACTATAGGCATTGAGAAACCAGTTCAAGACACTCCACATGAAGGCTGGAGAGACGGTGAACGAGTATTTCACACAGACACTTACGATTGCGAACAAGATGAAGGCTAATGGTGAAGAAAAAATGACACAGCAGTGGTGGAAAAGATCCTACGATCTATGACTCCGAAATTTAATTATGTGGTTTGTTCTATTAAGGAGGCGCAAGACACTAGCAACATGTCTATAGATGAATTGTAAAGCAGTTTGCTCGTGCATGAGCAAATGATGAGCAACTTAGATAAGGAACAAGCCTTGAAGGCAACTCACGAGGGATCTGCGAGTCAAGGTTGAGGTCGTGGAGGTTACCAAGGACGAGGTCACTAATGTCGAGGAAAAACTTCGACAAATCCACTGTTGAGTGCTTCAATTGCCATAAATTAGGGCACTTCCATTGGGATTTCACAGCAAGGAAAGCAACGATACAGAGGTTTCTAAAGAGATGCTGCTGATAGCTCAGGTTGGTGATGAACAACTCAAGAGTGATGTTCGGTTCTTGGAATCTGGCTCCAACAACTACATGTGCAACAGAAAAGAATATTTTGCACACTTTAATGAGTAATTCTCTGACAATGTGAAGCTTGGAAATAACGTAAGCTTGGTGGTAAAAGGGAAACGAAACATGCAGCTGCAGATCAACAATCATGTTTAGGTTATAACAAAAACATTTTATGTGCCTGAATTAAAAAAAAACAAAATCTATTAAGTATTGGACATCTCTAAGAGAAGGGTTTAACCGTGCTTATTCAACACAACAGCTGCAAGATTTATCATCCTGAGAGATCAGATTATTATGGACTTTACGATGTCCTTCAATCGCATGTTCAAAGTAGCAGCAGTGCCTCTACTAATGGGTACAACCTGTTTCACTACGGTAACAAAAGATATTGGCCAGCTATGGCACTGTCACTATAGTCGCTTGAGTTTCAAGGGACTTAACACGCTTCAGCAAAAGAAGATGGTGATGGGGCTGCCGCAACTGATAAAACCATCAAGAGTGTGTAAGGACTGTCTGCTCAGGAAGCAACAAAGGGATCCTTTTCATAAGAAGAGTTCATGGAGAGCTGAAATGCCACTACAATTGATTTATTCTGATTTTTGTGGTCCCATTCAACCAATATCCAACAACAACAAGAGGTACTTTATCACTTTCATCGATGATTCTATTCGGAAGACATGGGTTATTTCCTACATGAAAAGTCCAAAGCATTTCCATTTTTCAAAGAGTTCAAAGCCAAGATTGATCGTGAAGCAGATTTGCAAATTAAGGGTCTCCGAACTGATCGTGGTGGCAAGTTCATGTCGTCAGAGTTCTTAAGTTTCTGTGTTGAACATGGGATAAAAAGGTAGCATACTACTACATATTCACCATAACAGAACGACATTGTCGAGCGAAAGAACCGTACCATTATGAATATGGTTCGAAGCATGTTGATTGGAAAAAATGTTCCGAAAAGTTTCTGGCTGGAAGCTGTTAATTGGGCAGTACACGTTCTCAAAAGAATTCCAATGCTAGCAATGAAGAACAAGACGCCGGAGGAAGCTGGGAGTGGGAAAAAAACCTTCTGTTGGATATTTCAAAGTCTTTGGATGCATAGCTTATGTGCGTGCGGCATATAACACATGAGGTAAATTGGATTAACATAGTACAGCCTGTGTTCTTCTGGGAGTTAGTAAAGAATCCAAGGCGTATCGACTCTATAACCCCATCAACAAAAAGATAATTGTCAGTCAGGATGTTGTATTTGAAGAGGACAGCTGTTGGAATTGAGGAGAAGAATATGCAAGTTCAGTTGGTCTGAATTGGATTGGAATGATAATGAAAGTAATGTCGAAGAAGATGATCAACAATTAGAATAGAAGTAGATGTTGGTGCACAGAAAAATGAAGCTCCAGAACAGCAAATTCCACTCACAGTACCACAAGCTTCCACGTCAACTAGGCAACGTACTCCACCTATATGGATGAAGGATTATGTAATGGGTGAAGAGTTATCTGAAGATGACCTTGAATCACACCTCACTGCCAGCGGAGGAGATGATCCTGTACACTTTGAAGAAGCCAGAAAGGATCCTATATGGAGGAGAGCCATGAGAGAAGAAATTGAAGCTATAAACAGAAATGGCATGTGGGATTTAACTGAGCTTCCAGCTGGTGCTAAAAAGATTGGAGTCAAGTGGATTTTTACAACTAAGCGTGATGAATATGGAGAGGTCAGCAAGTATAAGCCAAGATTGGTGGTACGGTGATATGCTTAGGAATACAGTATAGACTATACGGAGGTGTTTGCGCCGATAGCGCGCTTAGAGACTATTCGGCTAGTCATTGCCGTAGTTGCTCACCTAGATGGTCCATCTACCAAATGGATGTAAAATATGCCTTCTTACATGGGGAATTAACTGAAGATGTTTACGTCGAACAACCATAAGGATTTGAGAAGAAAGGGGAAGAAGAAAAAGTCTACAAGCTGAAACGTGCTTTGTATGGATTAAAACAGGCCCTTGGGCTTGGTACAGTTGCGTTGAAGGATATTTCCTTAGCCATGGGTTTGAAATATACGAATATAAACCTACGTTGTTCACTACAGTGGAGAAGAAGAGTATCTTGGTGGTGAGCTTGTATGTGGATGATTTGACTTACACAGGTAATGATGAAAAGTTGATGATAAAGGCCCTGTTTAGTAATCAGCTGATTGCATTAGCTGTTAGCTGATTCTATCGGCTGATAGCTGATAGCTGATTATATTAGCTGATTTGACC
>JANZLC010000201.1:4311838-4325782 GCA_026413385.1 Erythroxylum gracilipes
TTAACTCTTAAAAATTATTCCATCAAACCTTATAACTTATTTCAATCATACTTAATCAAAATCTAACCAAAACAATTTATCATTCAAAACTTAATTTGAAATCATGCTAAATTCATCAAGACAAGTTCGGGGTCCAACATGTAAACTGTTGTAGCTATTAAATATATGAGGTGACTTTGTAGAATGGTTGGTATTTTGACAGTGGATGTTCACGTAATATGACAGGAGTGAAGAGTTACTTATCCAATTATCAAAGTTGTATGGATGGACATGTGGCATTTGGATATGGAAAGAAGGCTTTGGTAGTTGGTAAAGGGATGTTAAACTTGGATGGACTGCCACATCACAAAAACGTACTCCATATCGATGGATTAAAAGCCAATCTGGTAAGTATAAGCCAAATTTGTGATGATGGTTTATTGGTTAAATTTACAAGTGATGAATGCAGAGTGCTAACTGAGCAAGGAGAATGCATTGTGAGCGGAAAACGATCAGAAGACAATTGCTATATGCTACAGGTCACCAGTACTTGCAATTCAACCTCTTATGACAATAATATAGAGCTATGGCATCAAAGCTTGGACACATCAACTATAAGCTCATTAGCAAGTTGAAGAAGTTGGAAGCGGTGAAAGGTTTACCCTTAATGAACAAAGAAGACAAATCGTTGTGTAATGCATGTCAAATGGGTAACCAAATTAGAGTGTCACATAAAAAGGTTAGATATGTTTCTTCCTCACATATACTTGAGTATAATTCATATGGGTTTGGTTGGTCCAACACAACATGATAATATTGGTGGTACCATGTAGGGGTAAGGCTGCGTACTATCAGAGCTCCCCAGACCCTACTTCACTGCGGGACTTTGGACTGGGTGTGATGATGATGATATCATACAAGAATTTTCAACATCTAAAACTCCACAGCAAAAATGGAGTTGTCAAAAGGAAAAATAGAACTCTTCAAGAAATGGCCAGATCTATATTGAATGGTAGAAAGATGTCTATACGATTTTAGGTTGAAGCAGTCAACACAACATGCTACATATGTAACAGAGTTTATCTTAGAAACATCTTGAACAAGACATCTTATGAACTTTGGAAAGGAAAGAAACTATATGTGAGTTACTTTCATGTGTTTGATAGTAGATGCTACATTCCTTGAGATCGAGAACAACTCAAAAAATTCGAGAGCAAAAGCGATAAAGTGATCTTCATTAGTTATTCAACTCACAGCAAAGTATATCGAGTGTTTAATCAAAGAACCAAGAAAGTTTTAGAATTCGTAAATGTGTTGATAGATGATGTATCTCAATTGTATACTACAGGGGCAGAAGAAAATAAACAAAACTGGCCTTGAGAACTAGCTCAAACAAGCAATGACATTACAACTAAAAATTGCCTAGATCTGCAATTAGTTGTTGTTGAGGAAGTAACTATGCAAACTAAAGGATTAGCAGTTACTTCGAATGAGGGATCTTCCAAGATACTTGATGCAGACGTAGTCCCATTAAATACTCAAAACTTGAGAGAAACTGATCTGAATCGGGATTCTCCATCACAAATAAGAAGAATTCATCTAGTAAAAAATGTTATTGGTGATGTCAGCAAAAGAAGAAAAACAAATGAAAGAAAAAGAGTTGGTTATTGAGAACTTGCAGGATATTTGTGCTACACCTCTTCAGTAGAACCTAAAAATGTTAAAAAAAAAGCTCTACAAGATGAGTTCTGGACAACAGCTATGCAAGAAGAATTGACTCAATTTGCACTAAATGATGTATGGGAATTAGTGCCAAGACCATCGGATGTGAATGTGATTAGAACAAAATGGGTATTTCGTAGTAAAACAGATGAAAAGGGCAACGTAACTAGAAATAAAGCAAGGTTAGTGGCTCAAGGATATTCTCATATTGAAGGAATAGACTTCGACGAAACCTTTTCACTAGTAGCTTGACTTGAGTCTATTAGACTGTGTGAAGGGCTTCAAGCTTTATAAGATGGACATGAAGAGTGCCTTTTTGAATGAGTTTATACAAGAATAGGTATATGTTAAGCAACCGAAAGGATTTATTGATTCAGTTCATGAGATCATGTATTTAAGTTGGAGAAGGCACTTTACGGTCTCAAACAAATGTCAAGGGCTTAGCACTAAAGACTCACACAATATCTCATCAAGAAAGGCTATAAATAAGATACTATTGAGAAAACTCCATTTATAAAGAAAATAAGATCTAAATTGATGATTGCTCATATTTATGTTGATGATGTTGTATTTGGCTCCACTCATCCTAAAATGATAGATGAATTTGTTGAATTAATGACTCATGAAATTGAAATGAGTATGGTAGGTGAGTTGAACTTCTTTTTAGGTTTGCAAATTAAACAAGTGAAAATTGGTATCTTTATGTCTCAAACCAAATATGCGAAGAACTTAATAAAGAAGTTTGGACTTGAGAATGCTTAACATATGAGAACACCTATGAGTGTTTCTACGAAGTTAAGTAAAGATGAGAGACAACAAAAGTGTTGATGTCAGACTTTATCGGAGCATTATTGGGAGCCTATTGTATTTAACAGCAAGTAGACCAGATATATGCTACAACGTCAGAGTATGTGCTCGCTACCAAGCCAATCTAAAAGATACACACTTGACAATAGTAAGGAGGATCATTAGGTACATAAGCGGTATATATGAATTTCGAATTTGGTATACATGTGACTCTACGTCCTACCTAGCTGAGTATAGTGATGCAAATTGGGCTGAAAATCTAGACAAAATAACATCCTTTAGGAGGTTGTTTCTTCCTTAGTAACAATATGATTTCCTGGTACAGTAAAAAGCATAATTCAATTTCATTGTCAATCATAGAAGCAGAGTATATTAATGTAGGAAGTTTTTGTTCACAACTTCTTTGGATGGAACAAATGTTGGAAGATTATGGAATTAATCAAGATATACTGACAATCCTATATGATAACAAGAGTGCTATAGATATCTCGAAGAATTAGATTTAGTATTCAAAAATGAAGCACATTGACTTGAAGTATCATTTTCTTTGAGAGCTTGTGGAGAACAAAGTAGCCACCCTCTCATATATGTCTACAGAAAAGCAACTGGCGGACATCTTTATGAAACCCCTTGATGCAGTCAAGTTTGAACTTCTTTGAGGGGCTTTGGAACTTTGTGTTTTACATTATTGATGTATTATTTCTTTTTGAAAAATGAAAAGAAAAAACAAAACGTTGCGCTTTCGTCTAGAGGGATTAAAAATCCTTAAGTTTTTCTCTCTGCAGCCGCTAGTGGCCCTCCTCCCCTCCTCATCTCTGTCGACCTCCAAGCACCCAAGTGACACATTTACTGCATTGAAGACTTCTCCACCGTTGATTTAACATATATGTGGCATTTTTGGGACACAATCGAAGACCCTTGTCCTTACAACTGTATGGGTTCCATCTCTGTAACTTGGATTTCTCTCTACGGTACTGCTCTATTTCACTCACCGTTAGCATCATTTGTTGAATTTGTTGAGTTTCTGCTGTTCTTTAACAAAATGGGTAAGTTGAAAGAAAAATCCCTTTCTTCGGTTGTTGAAAACCCGACTGTTTCTCCCACTTATTGTTCCAACCGTTTGCTGCTAAACCCGACACCTAGGAGGAAAGTTTCTGAGCCTGGGTCGTCCTCAACTGCTCTTATTGAAATTCCTGACATTACCTTAGTTCGGGATTATCCACCAGAAAGTTATGATGCTATACGGGTACTGCGTTCAATGATCGAAGACTCGTCATTGGATTTAGACGAGATTCCTACTGCTGCTACTCCACCGACTGCCCCTCCTCCGATCCCTCAAACATGGATAAAACAACTAGCTTGGAAAACAGTCCGCCTACCTCAGCGAGTTCCATCTACTCGTTTGAGAATAGACACTGTAGCTTCATTCAAATTTTATTCAACCGAAGCTAAGAAGAAATAGGAGACATTCATTGACATTAGGTTAGTTATGGATCACCCTATTAACTTAGATGAATTTCATTAGTGCCGATTGGATATTTTACCATCTGAGAGAACATTACTACAAGCTGCATTACTTCCTGAACATTATGATATTGAATTGGTAAAAGAATTCTATTGTAATTTGCCTGGTGACTTATAATCTGATACTACTGTGAGTTATAAATTGGTGTATGTCCGGGGTAGGGTGACACATTTTTATTCTGACAAACTGAATATCTTCATGAGTTTTGATAATCCGATTGGGGATCATATTTATGATGATAACTGGACCATTTTTAATGATCTCATAACTATGGTTTTAACTGGAGGAAAGTTATCTGCTTGGCCATCTGGTTCGGGGCTACGCTTGTCCATGTTGACCCAAAAGTTTTTTGTGCTTTATAAGTTGGTTTTAGCTAATTAGATGCCTAGTACAAATGTTGTCTCCGTTTATCTAGCACAGGCTAAACTACTCTATGCCATTGGTACCGAGGTGAACTTCAATTTAGGGTGACTTATAATTAAAGCTATGTTGGCTATTAAAGGCAAGTCACATTCTCTACTTTACTTTCCTTGCTTGATTTCTCAATTTTTATACGCAAATTGTGTTCCTCAGTTGGAGACAAGTACACCTGAACCAGTCACCTTAATGAACATATCGACTAGAATTTTCAAGCAACCACAAGTTATATATTTGTCATTCACTACACCTGGTCCTTCAGACACCTCAGGAACCTCCTCTGTCAATCCTCATATAGCTTTGTTCACTGAAATTGAGAGGATTGAAGGTATTTTTCAAGTGGGTCTTGATGCACTTCGTTATCTAAAGCAGCGGATTCTTCGTTAGCTAAAAAAATTGAGAGGAAAATGCAAGATGGAGTTGTGAAGGTGGCGTGGAGGTTGCATGAAGATTTCTATGTCCTTATATCATTGCATGGGTGACTCTATTCTAAGTAACATTGACGTGAGTAATTTTGTGAGGTTTTTCTGGTGAGTGTTCATGGTGAATGGAAGAGGAAAAGTGTGATATTTTTTATCAGAATATTTTACTGCATTGAGGGAGGCTTGCGTATGATGTTACCAAGTGTGAAGAAAATTGAAGATAGCTGAAGGTGTGTTGATGTATGTGTGACCCAGCTCCTGCACTTGAAACATCACTGACTTAGTAAAGATTTTGGTTGGGCGTTTAATTGATGGATTGTGCGTGATTTGTCTTCTGTGCAATATACATACGTGAGTCACTTGGTAATGCTTCTGTTTTGGTGGTCATGGTTAGTGAATGCGTAAAAGGTGAACCTAATATCTAATTCGTTTTGATGTGGGCTAAATTGAGGAAGACTTGTGAGTGTGTGCATGAAATTAAATTGGGCTATGTGAGTTTAAAGTGAATCATGCGGACTGATTGCAATAACCGATCTTGTACACTTAGTCAAAATTTTGACATTTGATTGATAAGGTAATTTATGGAATTAAGGTGAATTCTTGAATTAAACCTGTGAATGGATTTGAGCTTTAATGACATCATCTTTATGTCATTCTATTTTTTTGTATTGTGTGATGCTCCTCTAATCAGGCTTGCCTTCAGAACTTGAACTGAACTAGATTGAATTTGCTTAATTACACGAGTTACGGAAATGATTAAGGCTTTCTATCTTTTTACACCCTGTAGCTTAAAAATAACCCATCTAGTTGTTTTCCTTTTGCATACACTTTTGAGCCTTTAACCTTTTTTTTCAATTAATCACCTTATATTAAAAACCCAAAAACCCCATTGGCCTTACCCTATCACAAGTTGAATGAAGTACTAAGTATCCATTTTGATTTTGGGGCTTTTGTTATATAATGTATTCTGAGATATTTTTATAGGTACTTCTACTCATGTGTTTGTTAAATTATGCTACTCTTATTTTTATTGTTCTCCCTTATTCTTAGCATTAAAAAAAAGAGAAAAAAGAAAAAGAATAAAACATAGTAGCATTAGTTAGTATGAGTAGTTATAGTCCTTTGTGTTCATGTGTTTATCTCATAATTTCAATTTGAGTGTCCCATTTACTTAGTACTTTGTGATTGCTTGTGATTAACCATTTGTCATTTTATTACCTTACCTTTGAACCTAGCCCCATTTCAACCCATAATAAAGTCCTTATGATCTATGAGCTCATATAATTCGAATGAATAATAACTGGTGAATTGCCTATGGCAGTGCAATTTGTTAGAGAGAGATTTGAGAGAAGCAATTTAACCTTAAACACTTGAGTGTAAGAGAGAAATCTGTTAGAAGAATTCACTTAGTTTCATACTTGCCTTTGAACAAGAATGTCTTATTTTGACTTTGTTTATTTGTATCGGTGAAAAGTGATTATGATGTATATTGCAACCTAAGTCTTGCTGGCCCAAGTTAACAGATTGTGTGCAGTTAATCTTAAGAAATGAATTGATAGAGCGTAATGGTTTGGAATGTTTGCTCGAGGGCGAGCAAAGGTTTGTTGTTGAGGAATTTGTTAAGTTTTCATTTTGTGCTCATTTTATATATAAATCTCTTTAATGTGTTGAAATTATTATTCAAAATTGATGGATTTGTTTCTTAATTATTCTTAGATGATTTTAAACACTTGAAAGATGAAATTGAATCAAAAAGATGCAAGGAAAGTTAAGATAATTCGAATTCCCAGGACTAGCAGAAAATTAAATGACTAAGCGTAGGCACGTGCAAAGAAAAAGAACATCTGCAAAATTTATTTTTAAAAGCAGATCTGATTCACCTAAGATTTTCATGATCTTGAGGAAAGATTATCTGTTAAAAATCATGGAAAAAAAGGAGGAGATTGAAGAGATAAAAGGGGGATTTTCATTACTATTCACAACAACCACTTTAGGAGTAGTGTTTACGTTTTTCTGCAGAATTTTCTTCTGTTCTTTTGGTCAGCCATAGTTAGTTTTTTTCATTTGTTGCAGTAGTTTCTCTAGAAGTTCTCATATTTTCTAGGAAAGACCAGGGATGGAGACTTTACATTTGGCTATTTCTTTGTTGATTTTCACAAAAGTAGTTAAATCCTTTTTCTTGGTTGGGGGAAACCACGTTATCATCTATTATGTGTGAGATATTCCAATAAAGTTTGTTTTGTTGATGAATAATGAGTGCCTTCCGAATTGATTTTATAATTGAATTGATTGATTTCTAGAATGTGTAACTACGAATTGATTCGTTTAATAGCCAGATTAGTAGGATATGACGTTCAGTTTTGCTAATCACAAGTGAAAATTAGGATTACCATCTTTATGTTAGAGTTGGAAATTCTAAGAAGAAACTCATCTTGATTAAATGCATGTCGTATATGTGTTGTCTTGTTCATTGGTTTTTTAGTTCTTAAAGTTATTACTCAATTGAACTTAAGATCGTATCTAAGTTGTTGATTAATAAGAATGCTTAGAATACATGTTTGTATTCATTTAAACTTAAGAGAAAACATCACCCAATGAATGTTTGTTGATGAACTGAATTTTATATCAAGGATCCATTTTAGTTTGATAACATCGGTGACCCAAAACTAAGATTTGTCTATTGAATTTTTCAGATCTAATTACTTTTGTTAATTTTCTATTTTTTTATTTCTAAATTCTAAAATTTCTGTGAATTGAACCCCCCCCCCCCCCTTTTACTTTGTTTTCGTTTTGGACTCTTACAATCTTTACTGTTAAAATTTCTTGTGGGAACGATCTCAACTCTTCATTAACAACATTTTTCATAGCTAAAGTTGGTATTAATTTGGTTGCAGGTGATAGCAGTACCAAAGGCTTAGGTATGTGAGTTATCATAAGCTAAAGGCAATAATGAAGGTCCTTGCTTAAAGGTCTTCCTCAGCTAGATGTTCGAAATGATACAATATGTACTGGATGCCAATATGGAAAAACACATCAACTCCCTTATGAAGAATCAACATACAAAGCTAAGATGCCGCTTGAGTTCATCCACTCTGATGTTTTTGGATGAGTAAAACAACCGTCCATTGGTAGATTTCAATACATGATTACTTTTATTGACAAATTCAAGGTATGTATGGGTTGACTTTATGAAAGAAAAATCCTAGGCATTAATCAAATTTAAGGAGTTCAAAGATAGAGTGGAAAAAGAAGTAGGGAGAGGAATATTATACATCCGCACAAACAATGGGGGAGAGTACACATCTAAAGATTTTTCCAACTACCTACGAGAAAAAAAAATTCTTAGGTAGTTTAGTTGCCCAAGCACCCCTCAACAACATGAGATTGCTGAAAGGAAGAATCGACACTTGGTATAAATATGCAAAAGCATGCTACATGTCAAAAATGTACCACCTATATTTTAGGTCGAGTGTGTGAAGACAACAGCACATGTTATCAACATGTTGCCTCAAACTCGATTGTAGTTTATCTCACCATTTCAAAAGTTGTGGAATATCAAACCCACAGTTTGTCATTTTCGAGTCTTTGGTTGTGTTTGCTATATGTTTGTACCAGACCACCTGTGGAGTAAGTTTGATAAAAAGGCAATTCAGTGCATATTCGTGGGATATGATAGTGAACGAAAAGGATGGAGATGTTGTCATCCAATAACAAATCGATGCTATGTATCTAGAAATGTGGTGTTCGATGAGGCATCGTCATAGTGGTCACCACAAGTGGTTTTGTTACCTGATTCTGAAGTAATAGAGGAAAAGTTGCAAGAAAGAGTTCAAGAGTCATCTGAGCTTGACAAATCATAAGAGTCAGTTGAAGAATTAAGACCAGTAGGAGAGTTGGTAGAGATTAGTGACACGTCATTAAGGACAAGTCTATAGCAAACTGAAGTGCGTCGTATAACTCCTGAAGGAGAAAGATCAAGTCAATTAGAAGAGCCAAAGAACAAGGATTTCTTTACAGTCTTTACGCAGGTCAATTAGGAAAAGAAGGCTGAATCCCAAGTATGCAAATACAACTTTAACGGAAGAAAATTAAATAGGTGAGCCAATAAGTTATGAAAAAGCATCACAAAGCTTAGACTGGAAGAAAGCAATGGAAGAAGAAATTCAAGCTTTAAAAGATAATCAAACTTGGGACTCAGTGCCACAATCCAATAATGCACGACCAATTTCTTACAAGTGGGTTTTTAAGGTAATGAGACGATTTAACAGAATAATCAAAAGGTACAAGGCTCGATTGGTTGCACGAGGATTTTCTCAGGAGTGGGGACTAGACTATGATGAAACGTGTAGTCCGGTAGCAAAGATCACAATGATACGTGTCCTACTTGCCCTTGCAGCTAATAGATCTTGCAAACTTTGGCAAATGGATGTAAAGAATGCCTTCTTACATGGAGAACTGGACAGAGAAGTATATATGGAGCAGCCTCAGGGACTTGAAGACAAAGCTCATGCAGGCTATGTATGTAAACTAAAGAAGGTCCTTTATAAGTTAAAGCAAGCACTCAAGACATGATATGGTAAGATTGTTGAATTCTTAATACAAAGTGGATACACAATGGCTTTAACAGACTCAAGATTATTTGTGAAAAATGAGAATGGAAAGTTAGCAATAATGCTTGTCTGCGTGGATGATCTTATCATTACTGGTGATAATGAAAAAGAAGTTCAGCAGATTCAAAGTAATCTTTCAGTGCGCTTCTAAATGAAGGAACTTGGTGAGTTGAAGCATTTCCTTGGACTTGAAGTAGGACGAGTCAAAGAAGGATTATTCTTATGCTAACAAAAGTATTCTAAAGACTTGTTGCACAGGTTTGGAATGTTTGACTGCAAACCAGTTTCCACCCCAATGGAGGTGAATACTAAACTTTGTTCAAAAGAAGATCATGAGTTAGAAGATCCAACAATTTATCGACAACTTGTGGGAAGCTTCATTTATCTGACAATAACATGGCCTGACATAGCATTTGTTGTTAGAGTGGCTAGTCAATTCGTGGCAAATCCAAGAAAACCTCACTTAAATGTAGTCTGACACATACTCAGGTATATCAAAGGAACTCTTGACGTAGGACTACTATATAAGAAGGGAAGCACATGTAAGGTAGTGGAATACTATGATGCCGACTATGTTGAATTCTCAAGTTCAATTCCACATTCTGGGGCTCAAATGCCTGAGCTGCAGTTCCTAAAACACTAGGCAGACGCGAAGAGGCCCTGCCTTATTTTTTAAGAATTTTTTATTTTGATTTAATCCTTTGAATATTATCCTTTTAACTTACAACAATGTCAGCTGTGGAAATATTGGTGATAAATCGAAGCAATATATATGTGCATAATAACATAAATTTGATTCATAATTCTAGTACATCCATAACTTCAAACAAAGATTTTCTCCAACAAGCTAAGGTCGGTACAAAGTAGTAAGAGAAAGATAGTTAATGATTATTATAATATTTTACGCACTTCAAGACGGCGTTTGACAAAAACCTTCTTAATCCAGTTTTCTCCCCCAATAAGCTAAAGATGATGTAAACTAGGAACTAAGCAGAGGTCATTTTTTCTATGGGCTGTAAGGCCACGAGCTTCAGACATATCAAGATTTTCTGAGTTCAATCCATTAGGCAGCTTCCAATCAAAATGATACAGCAAATTTGCAAGTGCAAGTTCAACAATGGCTATACCTGTTTGTATTCCGGGACAAATCCTCCTTCCAGCTCCAAAAGGGATAAACTCAAAATCTGTACCCTTGTAATCAACTGCACTATCAAGGAATCTCTCTGGACAAAACCTCTCTGCTTCAGTCCAATAATTGGGATCTCTTCCAATTGCATAGGCGTTGACGATAATCCTAGTTTTAATAGGTATTTCATATTCATTGATATCCACTTTTTCACTGTTTTCCCTTGGTAGAAGTAGAGGAAGAGGAGGGTGTAATCTTAATGTTTCTTTGATTACTGATTTCAAATACTTCAATTGATGAAGATTTGATTCGTCAACTTTTCCTACTGGTTCAAAGACTTCCCTAATCTCTGCTTGTGCTCTTTCCATTGTTCTTGGATTTTTAAGCATTTCTGACATCGCCCATTGTATGACTACAGAGGAAGTATCAATTCCACCACCGAAAATATCCTGAAATTACACAATCTCATAAAGACGCAAACAGTATTGTATGTTAGAAAACTTAATAATTTTTTTTTCTTCTGGACTTCTAATTTTGTATTTGTTTTGGTCTACAATCTATACTACTTTGTATAATTGAATATTTCAAAAGAAAATTGTGGTATATGTCATACTAAATTAGATAAATAAATACTGCAAAAATACAATAAAATATAATTAATTGTTTAAAAAAGTTTTTTCTATATGAAATTTTAAAGTCATTTCAAGTAATGATTCAACAGTTTCATATTTTGAAATAGTACTTAACCTTAGTACTCTTTTTATTTAATAAGATCTTTTTCTTTTCTATATCTTTACCATCAAAATCTTCAATTTGTGCATTTTCTAATAATTAGCTTAATAGTTCTAGGGTGTGTTAATCACTTCCGACGTTACAGAATTTTAGGATGTGTGTTAGAAAATAAATAAAAGCAAACAAGGAACAGAAACAGAAACAAAATAAATTAATAAAACAAAACAGCAGAAGGTATCGAATAATTTATTTACCGCCATAATTGCTTTAATGTGGTCTTGTGAAAAGGGTGTGATTGTGCCTTGGTCTTCAACTTCAAAAAGAGCATCGATAATGCATTCTCTGTCAGCTTCCGTGGACGAATCCTTTCTCATTCTACATTCATTGATGACCTTTTCAAATGTGATATCTATTTCTCTTTGTACTCTTAAGAGTTTTGACCTCTCTCTAGTAATCAAGTGCAGAGGCTTAATGGAAGGAAAAACGTCAAGAAAACTAAACCCTTCTGTCATCTCCCCGAGGCCTTTAACAATCCTTACGACTGCTTGCCTCTCCCTTATCTTACCGAAGGCTGTCCTTGAAGTGATGTTAAGTGTCAAGTCAGTTGCCATCTTAGTTAGGTTAATCATCGACGATGACTCTGCTTTGGAAGAAATGGTTTTCACGAGGTTTGATATCTCGTCTTCCCTCACCGATCTGAACAGCTGAACACGTTTTCCGCTTAGTAGCTCCAAAATATAAAGCTTCTTCAGTTGTCTCCAGTACTCTCCGTATGGTGCCAAAGCTACGTTTTTATAACCATAAGTTAAGATACTCATACAAAATACATAGGGCCTTGTAGCAAAAACGGAGTCCTGATTCTTCATCACTTCTTTTGCAAGTTCTGCGGAAGAAATGACTATGGTGGAAACTTCACCAAGCTGAAGATGCATAATAGGTCCATATTTCTGGGCTAATTGTGTTAGGATATGATGGGGCAAATGGCCTGCAAGCTGATGTAGGTTTCCTATTATTGGTAGCCGCCATGGACCTGGCGGTAGCTTGATCGAAGTGAAACTGCTGCTGGTTCTTGATTTTGTACACGCCCGTAGGACTATGAAGGCAATTACTAGGGAGATGAAAGGGATGTAGAAGAAGGAGAGCAGCTCCATGGAAAAGTGGAGTGAATTGGGTAATTAGTGCCCTTGCGGAATTGCTTGCTACCGTTCTTGCTTATGCTTTTGTAAGCTCTCTTGGGACGAGTCATTTTTCCTTTGCTTGAGAACTTTTTATAGTTTTATTTATTTAATTATTGACTTGTTCAAACTTTGATACCAAAATTATAATAATTAATAAAATTAAATTATCCTAATTTCTTTTTCCTAGTAATTTCAATTTGAAAATTTAAGTTATATTTTTATATTTTTATTTATAATTAATAGAATTATGAATAATACCAATTTGTTAAGATAAAATCCCTCAAATCGAATACCGATTGAATTTAATAGTCCGAAAATAGTAACGAAAATAAAGATAGACAAAATAAATAGGACAGAACACATAAATCTACGTGGTTCGATCAATGTAACCTACGTTCACGACACGAAAGTTAGCAATTTTACTAATATATAGAGAATGTTTACAAGTATAAAGGTTGGAATAAAAAAAATTTTCAAAACTTATAAGTATACAAAAAAAAATTGAAGAGAGGATAAAGAGGATTTGTAGAAATAAGTGGTATGTTTTTAAGCCTGCAACCATCTCTGATATTTATAGCTGAAGTTATTAAACATCTGTCCAAAAACTTCTTCAATCTGTGTGCAATCGTCGCTCACCAAAAATCACGCTCGAAGACTTTAGCCTAATATGGCTAAAAATAAAAAGTCTAAAGTAGCCAACAATTTTTATTTTAACCAAGCATGGCTAAAAGAAAAGTTTTTCTTAGCCAACATCTTTTGACTCATGAGGGCCAAGGCATGCATCAACAAATCTTCACCAATAATTGTCTTCTAGATTTCATTGTATCAAACTCATTTTAATATTCTAATACTTGAGAAATAAAAATATTATGCCTTTTTTTATTTTTTTTGTTAATGTATTATATTTAACATATGATAATAATTGAATAGTCTTTTAATGAGGTTGGAATTCAATTATGTGTCTATATTTTTTTTTAATGTTTGGGTTATTGATATACGAAGAATCTTTATTTTTCAATTCCTTATTTTTTTTTCTTTCATTGTCACAATCAAACATTAACCTCTTTGTTTCAATTCTATTTTTTATTTTTTGTTATTTTTTTAAAATTTATAAACAAAAACATCTTTGTTTGAGTTTTTAGTTTTGATTTCTACCGATATTCAAAATTTATTAAAATCATAAGAGTAATTTTTATTTTCTGTTTCTATTTTGTTATAATCAAATTTATTATCAACTAAATATATTATTTAATTATTTAATATATTAATTATTATATAAAATTATGAATATTTTATATAATATAATGAATACTTCTAATTTAATTTAATTTAATTATTAATAAGATTATGAATAATTTAATTTTACTTAACAATTTAATTTCATTTTATAGTTAAATAAAATTAATTTAATTTAATTTAAAATATC
>JANZLC010000201.1:4329772-4339820 GCA_026413385.1 Erythroxylum gracilipes
ATATAAATGGTATTATATCTGTGATAGAGGAAAAAAATAAATAGAAAAATTTAATATCTAATATTAAAAATAAAAAACAAAGAGCAAATTTTAATGATAGAGACACACTAATTTCTAAAAATATAAGAAATTAACATACCTAGGAAATAAGCTAATATAATGTCCAAGTTAATGACAAATCACAAATAATAACATATTCAAATATTTAATAAGCTAAAAATACATTAAAAATTTAGAAACTTTACCTTTAAATTATACTCAGAACTCAAAAGACAAAATTATGAAATTTTTTGCTGCTAATTTTTAAGTTAGAGTACCTTAAATACATATATTGATGAAAATAAAGAAATTAGAAAGTAAAAATATAACCTAAATACTTCAAAACTATTTATAATTAACAAGGTAAAAATATAACCTAAATACTTCAAAACTATTTATAATTAACAAGTTAACGTTAACTAATACTTCAAAACTATTTATAATTAACAAGTTAACGTTAACTTTCAAAGTTAACGTTAACGTTAACTTGATAAATATGGAAGTTGCTACGTCCACAACGTTCTCCTTTTTCAATGCTAATATCGTTGTAAAATGGGACAGTTTCCTTTGTTTTCAAGTCAAACTATTATGCTAATATGTTAAGAAGCCTTTATTATGTAACCATCAATGAAGTTGCCTTGCTGGAATTTGTTACGTGAGTTACTCTCCAACGTTCTCTAGAATCTCTACATTCAATGCTTACCTAAAGGCTAAACCTTGGAAATGTTAAGGGCCCCTTTTTACACTTGCCCAGGGCCGGCTCTGAATTAGAGTTTCATATTTTGTTTAGAATTCTTCCTAAGAAGAATTGAGTTTTATATAAACTTGTTTAAACAACTTTTGAGGGAGATTAATAAAACTCTCTATCAATAAATTTTATTTTTTCTGTGACAATTTTTATTTTAAAATTTTTGGATTAGAATTGTGTTTGTTTATCTATTCCCGCTGTGTTAGAATCACAAATTGCAAAAGAGAATTCGATCTAACAAAAGTGAATTCGCAATATAAAAAAAGTTAAAAAAGAACAAAATAAGTTTGACATAGGTTGATTGATTTCTTTAGAGAGTGATTTTGTTGTGTTGTGATTGTATTGGTTTAGGATTGTCCTTTTTTCATTCTCATGATGTTGGTGAATTTATAATGCTTTTATCCTTAAGTAATTTTTTGCTATAATTGCCCAATTCTCTGATCTTTCATTGTTCATAAATTCTCTAGTTACACATTTATTAGGCTTCTATTTCTAGACTAATTTTATGGCCTTTTAAGCCATAAGTATTGTTAGCATTATACGTAGTATTGTGGATGCTTCAGTTGCATTTGAACCCCATTTACCAATAATATATATAATGATATAACATAAGGAAAATGACTCTCAAGCCACACAGTTATCTTTAAAACGATATTAGTAATGTACTAGTATAAATATCTTATTATCTACCAGGTTACAAATATGATCTTTAAACTTGTAGTTTAACATTTAATTACAATTACAAATATGAGACTACGATTTAATTGTAGTTTAACAAGTTTTCCTTTTAGTTTTAAAAATAAACTTTTTTTTGTTCTTTTAGAGCTCAATTTCTTTATTTTAACTTCTAACATTCTTAAAATAGTATTATTATGATTTCTGATCATTACAACTAAGAAAGCACTTGTTTAGTTTAACTTAATCTATTTAGATTAGATCTCTCTTAAGCATTCAATAAACCCCTTACAACTTGATCATCCAGTTCGTCTTAATAGCCCATAAGTTCTCCAACCAAAGTTTTGCTAAACAACATTAACATGGGTTTATAATGATTGGGTCCCTGAATTTGGGTTCTGAACGGAGAATTTGTACAACTGAGCCAATAAATAATATTTTCTTTTACTCCCTTCGATTTTTTCGGATGCTTAGCGTTCCTTACTAAGTACAATTTCACAAATCGTTACTCGTATGCTTTGTAGGTATATGTCGGTACTTATATTAGCTTAATAGAAGTATTTTCTAATGTGACTGTTTAAACTAACTTTCACTTGCGTATCAACCCAATCTGAATGGATATTGGTGTCCCATTCCGCGGCATGGGCCAAAAAGCTAAAACTGTGATGGAGAAAGGAAAGCAGAGACCAAAAACTCTAAATTCCTGATACTGGCAGAAATGACCAATCTCAAACCCCAGTTAAATATTTTCTCAACTTGAGCCAACTTGGAATATATCTTCTCTAGATAGACTAAATCAAACTTCTATACAAAAATGCTAGATCAGTGCGATCCATCTTACATTCCCGATTCCCTAATTAGTGGTTTAGAAATAATTATAATATATGTAATATGTGGAATTTAGTGGATTCTAGTAATCAGTGAAGGAGTATCCGTCGATTCTTTGTCTCTACTGGTGAGTCGAAACCATTATAAAGGATCCTCTTTCTATTACACCCATTCACGGGGTTGCTGAAAGAGTCTTGGTGGAGGAGTGGCGGCAGAGGAGGTGGTGTTTTTGGTGAAAGGATGGTCACTGGAGGGATCTGAAAGGACTCCAGTGGTGGTGGAGGGTGTCTCCATTCTGGAAGTGGTCCAGCCAAGAGCAGAGTTTGCAAGAGTGGACCGGCTTTCATCACAGCCTGCAAAAGCTTTCCCTTTTCAGGCAACGGCTTTTCAGGGACTAAGTCTGCTGTTTCTTGAGGTAGTGTTGTAGTTGGGAATACTTGACGTTGTGGAGTTGGATCAATTACAGGGGATGAAACGATGCTCTCGTCACAATCTGATGACGATAGGCCACTGTTGGAATCAACCCCCTTTCTGGTTTCGTCTTCAACTTCTGAAATGCCAGAGAGAGGAGCATTCTGGCGCTGCTGTTGGAGGAAAAGCTTTTCCAGGACAAGTATTTGGTATTTCTCTTGTGCCTCATCTCTTTCTTTCATGGTTTTGCTAAGTAGATCTTTGAGTTGTAGCAACTGGTCATCTCTCTTTCGAAGCTCTTCTTGAACTGCTAGCCTTGTCTGCTCAAGCTCCACACTTGTATACAGAAGGGAGTGTCTCAGTTCTTCCATAGTCTGTAATCGAAATGAGCATTGCTAAGCACGGTTTAGCTACTAAACACCAAAAAGAGAGAAATCCTTTTTTCCTAATAAGAAGCTGGAAACACAGTTATATGGCATAGGAATTGAAACTGAAGAAGATGTCTAACCTTTCCTTGGCAGTAGTAGTTCAAAACAGAGTTTCTCTGGTTCTCCATGCTAACTCTTGGGACCGATTGGGACACAGGGTTAGAGTGAGAGAAATGTGAGGGAGGTATTTTGAGTGGGTTCGGTAGATCTTATAACCACTTGCCTCTACTGTTCCTTTCGTGCCTTCACTATTTCTTTTCTCAGTAGGTGTTAGACAAAAGCAGAAGAGGCCAAAAGCTTATCAATGCCAAATGCCAATTCTACGTATATCCTAAGATCTATCTTTCTCTCTCTCCGAGGGTCAGCATTTGGTACCGAGCCTATTGTTCCATGTACAAACTTGAATAAAGAATCAGATATTAGCGGCGAAAGCGGGAAGAGACCGCACTTGAATTTACACAATGTCGTGTACTTTTCTTGCCACTATTCATCTAGGGAAGATAGTGTAGAGATGTTACCTTAAAACATGCAGGAAAGTTGTGTACTCTCTGGTCAATTTGTAACAATTTCTTTTGAAGGTAACTATGAAACATCACAGGATGCTCCTTGCAATAAGAGAGTTCATTCGTATGATCAACTAAGATGTAACAGACCCGATAAAAGTTAAAGAAAAAAAAAACTCATGTTTCAAAGAAACTCCTTTTATAACTTGAATTCCAGAGTTCCCTTGATTTTATAATAAGAATGATAACTTTATTTCGTTAATTTTTTAATTATTTTTGCTTAACATGCTTAGGAAGTAGTAATTGAAATTAACACATCTTTTTTGAAATTATAAAGCAAGCTCCAAGAACTCGTACCTAATAACTTGGAAGGTGGCTAATTTCTTCTCTTAAACAGAAGCAAGGACTACTTTAAACTTGGAAATTGGTGGATTCTTTTGTTCGTATATAAAGGGTTTCAAAGGTGATGTAGTTTTGTATAATGTAGTTGCTTTAGTTTTACTTAACCCTTTGTCTTTTCTAGCTAGTTTCGTATCTTTCTAATTTCTGTAGAATAATTCGGCTGTTCTCACTATGACTTGGTCTACCAAAGAATTTTCTGGGAGTCCAAACAAGAGCAACAAACTGATTGTCGAATGTCCTACTTGCATTAAATTTATTTGCCATTGGGATTTGATTCACAAAGCTAGAACTTTGTAGGTATGGTGGCTGCTTCTTATTCTTTCTAGCTCCTTTTATGGTCGGGCTCTTCTCAAGGGGTTTGCTCGTTTAAACTACACGTCAAAGGAATGCCTCTCTTACTCTATATTTTAGTCTTAAATTAGATTTTATAAGATGGAATAATGTTGTAGTAGTGCTAGAGCTATGAAGTATTTTAACACGCCACTATAAGGCTACAAGGGTTAATACCGTAGCCTTGTATCCATTTCGTAAGGAGGTGAGGTAAATTTTACTGGTAACATGAGGTTGATTTTGCACACTTTTTAAGATGAACTTTTGTAGTTTCTGTATCCTATCGTGCAGAGAAGTGTTTGAAGAAGCTCACATCAAAGAATTTTTCAAAGAATTGGGAAGTCTTTTGTCCATATTTAGGAAACAGGACAAGTAGTACCTCTTTTTTTGACAAAAAGTACACATACTCATAAATAACCGAGAAATTAACAACACATTAAGCACATCTCGCGGGTCTCATTTTTTGACTTGTCTACTATCTCTGCATGTGCCCTTCATGCTCACCTTAGAAATATTCAATTCGATGCATACCCTTTTTTGTGAGGCATAGATGTTTTTACACATTTCGTTTTCATTCACTTTCATGTTCATAATATGTTATGGGCGGTAGATGGTATACAACAATCTCACTGGTCAGAAAAGAGAGCTGGTAACCAAATCTTCCTTCCAACCAATGCTATGCTCAAAGAAAGGTAATGGACCCATTTTCAACGTTAAAGTCCGCCTTTTTGGAAAGATGGAAGCATCTCTTTTGACTAACTCACGACTCACCAATTATTTTTAGGATATAAAGAAGCAGAATTTCTTCATAAATTTTAAAAATAATTCCTCAAAAGGAGCATAATTTCTTCATAAGTTTGCTTGTTTTTTATATATTTTAAAAATAATTTTAAATTATTTAAAATATATTTTAATATAAAAATATTTATAAAGACTCTGTCAAATCAGTTTAATTTATTCTATTATATAATTAACTTTTACATACGTAATATTATTTATATAACTATTTTTATTAGATTTTAATAACAAATTTTTATTAAAATAATTTGATATAAACTTAATCATAAAGTTTTTAAAATGTTTTAAAATCATAAACAATAAATAATAGAATTTTTTAAAAATAAATAAATGTACAATATCTTTTACCTTTATTTTTAGTTTATAAACATACCTTAATGAAAATGGCCCGTATTATTAAGTTTATTTGAAGCATAGATTAACGAAAAGGAAAAAGAAAAATGGTCATAGGGATAAAATGGGTTTACGTCCCATCAGAGTTTCGGCTCTTCCTTGGCATTTGATGGTCATACATCATAACATTTATGCTTGCTGAATGGTATGCCTTTAAGTTTGAATATATGAAAATTCAATTGAAGTTAAAGTTATCCCTATCTTTTTCTACTAAAACTTGAAGCACGGGCAAGCTATGGCAGATCGTTGTCGAGTCCACCCATAACTATTGAATAATCGTGAGATTCATTTATCACTGAAGTCGAAGGGGAAAAGGAAACATGGTTTGATTAAAGAGTAAGAGATCATGATAACCGTAACATGCAATGATACTATTCACCGCAATCATTATTTTTTTTAACCTTGTAATTTAATTTTTAGATATATAACAAATGAATAGATCTTCTTATGCATAAGATAAGTTGCAAAGTACATGTTTTAACTAAATCAGTGATGAACTCAATTCTAAGTTATAATTTCATGTGACATGGATAAGGTTTTCAATTCTCGCTAGAAGATGAGCGGATTTGCAGTCTATTGGGAGATTACTCACTTGGAGCAATGATTAGCACGACAACTGGCTTATACGGAAAAAGTTGGATAGATCTATGGTTAATTCCTCTTGGCTCAACCATTTTCCAAATTCTTTTGTTCACTTTGGAGATAATCTAATGTTTGATCATTTTTATATGCTAATCCAAAGGATAGTTGAGATAGAATTGGTGGTACTCCTCTTAGATTTTTCATTGGCCTCTGTCAACCGGAGGGGTTCTTAGATGTGGTTTATAGATGCTGGAATCAAGAGTTGTCAAATTATAAATCCTATCAGCTTATGGTTAAATTGAAGATAGTGAAGAGATCTCTCAAGAGCTTCATGCATGACAGAAATCAGTCCTTAAACACTCTTAAGGAGAAAGTAGCTCAAGCTCAAAAAGCTTGTTATGACTTTCCACATAATGATGACCTGAGAAGGACAAAGAATAAACTCATACAAGGATATCAAGAAGCTCTTGGCCTACACAATTCCATTCTTAAACAAAAGGCTATAATCAACTGGCTGATGAGAGATGGAGACTCTTAACACCAGATTCTTTCAGTCTACATTACTGGGAAGAAGAAATGTCAATAAAATTTCCTCTTTGCAAGATTCCAATGGCCTAGAACACTCGAATCAGGTTGAACTTCAAGAGATAGCTTGAAGCTATTTACTTGAATCTCATGGGCCATGATTTCACTTCCTCCCCAAACTACAATATACAAGAGAGAAAAGGGGAAGAGGGAAGTGCTAAAAGACCTATAAGAACGATAATGACCTCTTTATGTGAGATTCTTTATTTGTATTTTGATATACTAAAGTTTTCTACTGTGAGTCATATCCTCGATAAATTCTAATAGAATTGTATCTTTCTTGATCACCTTCTCTCAATTTTTTTTAGGTCCCCTTTTTTTAATTAGTCTTACAGTCTCTAAGTACAATCTTTTTGCATCTTCTCATTGAAGTGTTTAAGTATCTCCATTTAACATGTCCAAACGACCTAAGCCTAATCTTTCTTAATTTTTCAATAATATTAGCTACATGTAACTTGTCTCTTACTATTACATTCTTAACATTATTTCTTCTAGTAAGGTTGCACATCTAATGAAATATCCTCATCTCTGCCGCTATTAGCTTATGATTATGCACTTATTTGATAGTGAACACTCCGCCCAATAGAACATGACCAACCTAATTATTAAACGATATAATTTACCTTTAAATTTGAGTATTACCTTCTTGTCATGTAGAACTCCTGATGCAGTTTTCCATTTAAGACGCCTTAATCTAATACAGTAAACTATGTATTCATCAATATCTCCATTGTTATGGATGATAGATCATAAATACTTAAAACACTCTTTTTGTGGTTTAATTTCTAAACCAATCTTTGCCTCTATATTGGTAGCCACCCTATGTCTCGAAAAGTTGCACTCTATGTACTTAGTCTTAATCTTACTCAATTTAAAGCCCTTCGACTCTAATACATCCTTCCAAAATTCAAACTTGACATTGACGTCCCCTTTTGTCTCATTCACTAAAACAATATCATCAACAAATAACATATACCAAGACACATCTCTTTAGATATTCTTAGTAAGCTCATCAAACACTACTACAAACAAAAAAGAATTCAAAGAGAAGTCTTGGTATTGTTCAATATCGATAAAAAAATGATCTACTTCTCCCCATATCATCTTTATTCTAGTTTTTATACTTCATACATATTTCTAATAACTCAATAATATGTTGGAGCAGTCAATTAAACGATATCATATAGACATTTTCTTTTTTTTACTCTCTTTTCAATTTAAAAAGGTATTTATTGTATCTACATCAACATAAAGGGTTTAGACAATCTCCACGAATAAGACTATTTGAATCAGTATTTAATATCTAATTAAATTCATATTAAATCTCAAATTTTTGTTGGTCATTTAGAATTTCAGTAATCAATAAATCATTAGTACTCCAAGGCGGTGATCCAAATCCTGACGCTACCCTCTTAGGAACATACCAATTTTACTAGTGGTAAGTTGGAGTCAGCGAAAGAAGCTATACTCCAGCTTAATTTTGATAACTGATAATTGTGGAGATAAGATGGAACCCTTCTAACAAATGGTCTAGTTCACTATTTACTTTAAATTTTTATTTTGTTTAATAATTATCTAAAATAAATAATTCCTAGATTATTACATATAATTTATAATTTATTTAATATATATTTGAAAATTAATAATTATAAATTTCACCAATTCTAATAACTCACTAATTATTTAGTAAGTGACATAATAAATTCGAATAGGTCTAAGATAACAAATGCATGTATTAATACGATCTAATAATTGTTAAAAAATGATCCGTTCATTTATTAACTATGTTCATGATGTCTTCAGTCATAACGAACTGGGCAGATATTCAAGTTTCTTAGAGGAACTAAGGAATTACTTTAACAGTTTGAGAGAACCGATTTGTTGTCAAGTATGCAGGTAACTATTAATCAACAGTTTGAGAGAACCGATTTGACAAACTTTTGTCAATATCAATTCGACATTTAACCCACCAATCCTAAACTAAATGCATATCAAATCAAGACATGAGAATCAGACTCAGCTCCATGTGCAGTAGGCGGTAGCTCTAGGGTCACGTCAAGTTTTAGAGCATACCTAATTCAAATTAGGGTCTGGATTTAGACTTAATAACTTACGCAGACACATAGATCGGAGAAGGGCGGGGACCCAACGACTAAAACCTGTCGGAGAAAATTATGGATTAAGCGTGTGGGATCCACCAGAGAGTCAAATGGTTAGGGTCTTAGGGATGTTGGTGTGTGTGGTGGGAGGCCATTAAGAGGCTCTTTTAGTCTTAAGTTGGTTCATCTCCAATCATGTCATGTTCTTGAAGACCTTCGGAATCCCAAGCGACTCACAAAATGCTAAAACTGAACTCAATATTTTCTAAACGTTTTATCCTAATTATTTTGACCAACAGAAATGCAGGGATTAGTTGGAGGCAACTCATGAACAAGTTAGGCGGGTGATTGAGATAAATCTTCAAGTATAATTATGGAAGTATTGATAAATTGGATATTTTAGGTTCATTTTTCCTTGATGGCTTTGACTAATCAGGCATATAACGATACGATCAGTATTTTCTTTTCTAACCTATATATACATATATATATGTACACACATACATACATGTACATATATGTATATATCATCTATAATGGTTTTGAAATTTCCTCAAATTGACATTTATTTTCTTCTTATGAGATTGAGGAGATAGATACATTGTTAAAAGTTCTAGAGAGGGAGAGTCGTTTTAGTCCATTATATTTTATTTACAAGTAGGGTTGACGAAGAAATCAATTTAAAAAATTTTAATTTAAATTTTAGTCTAATTTTAATTAAGTTTAAATATTTAAACTCGTACAAATTTGAGTTGATTCGTTAACTTCAAAACAAATTGATTTAAAACAACTAAGTTGTTAATGATTAATTAAGTTTAAAAATAATTTTCAGACATCAATTTGAATTTGTTAAAACCAAATATTAGAAAAGTGGTCTCCATTGTCTCTTATTAGTTCGATACCTAATAGTTGGGCTTTAACAAGGAAAGGTACAAAGTTGTCCACGTGGGTTTAATGGTAATTGTCACTCTCCAAATTTGGAAGTCATCGTTATAAAACAAAGAGCAGATCACCTGTCCTAGCTTACCGTGTCTTACTCTGTCCATAACACAGACGACGTCGGTTTTTAACAAAATTTACATCGGTTTGTGACAGATGAGAGACCCACAGGCGCCGATTTTGAGCTTCAGCTATTGAGCGCTGCCTTCAACCACTTTGCATCTTCAACTATTATTTATCTTACTTCTTATTATTATTATATCCTTTTTGCAAAGTATTTATTATATA
>JANZLC010000201.1:4362267-4394188 GCA_026413385.1 Erythroxylum gracilipes
AATAAGATTCAAGTGATAGGCTAGAAGATTTGGTTGAGTAGATCCAAGTACCAAGTCAATAGCATGTTGAATATCTCGTAAAGGAAGTAATTCAACTAGTAAATCAGCTAGTATAAGGTCTAAAAAATCAGCTAACAATTCTCCACTCTATTATTTTTTAGGGTTAATTGTCAAATAAAGCTTAAACTTTCTTTAAATTTTCAATTATAGCCGAAACTTTAAAAAGTAGTAACAAAATTTTCAAATTTTCAATTTTTTTCAATTTTAGCTTGACGTTAGTCCCCTTGTTATCTTTGCTGATGTGGCATTACCACGTGTCAGTGGACTCTCACTAAGTAGACACGTCAACGTCATTAGAAGAAGGCAGTATGATTAGTGAAACGAGGTCGTTTGTTAATGATAGTAAAATGACACCGTTTCAACAAAACTAAGACAATCTAACTCACTTGGTCGTCGTTCTCAAGCTGTAACCTAACGTCGGGCTAGAATTGAAAAAAATTGAAAGTTTGGGCATTTTATTACTATTTTTTAAAGTTCGGGCTATAATTGAAAAATTGGGAAAAGTTTGAGTTTTTTTTTTTGATAATTAACCCTATTTTCTATATAATAAAAAATCCTAACATAATCTAAATTTCAGCCCTTATCTTTGTTATCAACTCAATTCCTAATCTTCATCCTACTAAATTAAGACCTGTAGTTGACTCATTTTTCCTCTTTTATTTCTTCCATAGACTTTAAGCTTTTTTGCATGAACCCCAGTTTATAGAGTTTAAATTTCCAATTTCTGTCATTTGAGAGGTTATTATTAAAGAAAGCTATTGGGAAATATATTGCAAGTAACCTGTAAGCTATAATTGGTAAAAGTTGACACATCGTGCGATGGAGGTAAGTTGTTGAAAAAAGTATCCTTGTTTCTGGATTCCGATAACTCCACTATTTTTATCTGTGTGATTAACAGATTTAACTTCTGTGATATCTTTCTACCATTCCTTCATACTAACTCCGCTCATCTTGAGTACTGCCCAGCCCAATTATATTATTGTTTGATAAAATTTAATTGCATTGAAACAAAATCAAATTTCTATAGTAAATGGACAACTTCATCTAGGGTACTAATACAATAGTTCAAACTTGTTTGTTGGCCATTAAAGTCATGTTCTGATCTTTTTCTCATGCCTCTTGCAATGACTGGGTTTACACAGTCCATGTACTGCTGCTCCTAAATTTTGCTTCGCATTGATAGTTGGACTTCTAAATTTGATATTATGCTGTTACACTACAGATGCTTGCTTGATAGATTGCAGTTTCTGTGGAGCAGATCTACGTACTGCACACTTGCAGGTTCAAAATGAGTTACACATCTTTTATCTTTTTTTTTTTAATTTCTTTAATTATCGATGTTAATTGTATAAGTTGGGATCTTACCAGTTACTTTAGTGAATGCGCTTAGTAGTAAACCTAGTTAACATGCATGTTTGGAGTATCATGGGAAAAATTCTTTTTACAGAGAAGCTGAATACTAGCATGGATTAGAAGTCTTGCAATCACAGCATGTGTCATGTTGTATTAGAATCTAGCTTTCCCAGAAAAAAAATAGAAAATCTAAATAATTTTTTGTCGAATTATTGTGAGCTATCCTTTCTCCAACATCTTTTTCATGTTGCTTGTGAATCTTTTATGGGAAAAAGTAATTAATATTATACTAGGATAATCTTGAATTTTGATATCCTTGATTCCTTGTTTGTAGACTGTTTTCATAGATTAAAAATTGTTTTGACTAATTTCAGACTGCTGATCTGACAAATGCCAACTTGGAAGGAGCTAATCTGGAGGGAGCCAACCTGAAGGTACAAATCTTTTGCAGTTAATGTATAAATCCTTTCTGATTCTTGTGAAGAGGATTCGATAAGAGGCAGTGAAATTAAGTCAAGTTAGATGCATTTCCTAATTGGTTGGGGATCTATGCTAATTAAGTTGAGAGATGTTATGGATTGATTGTATAGCTGTAGATGTTATGGATTGATTGTATAACTGTAGATTAGATTGTGTGGCTGTTACAAGATCAAGGAGCTTGATTATAGGGCTGCCATTTAGTAGTTACCTAAATAGTTGTTGAGTGTTGTGTGTGTGTGTATCTACATATATGTAGCTGCATACTCTAAACACAAATTAATCCTTCTCCTGATTACAAGAGCTAATGATGACCTGACTTAGTCTGGGCAACTGGTCTGTAGTATCAATAAAAAAGTAATGTAAGGAGGGCCAGAATCGAGGTTTGGTGATTGTATTAAACTCTGAATATTAATGTTTATCATATTTACTTCAGGGTGCAAAGTTGAATAACGCCAATTTGAAGGGTGCAAACCTTCAGCGAGCTTACCTTCGACAAGTCAATCTTCAAAATGCAGTGAGTAATGGAAGATTAGCCAATTGTACATTTTAATATTTTCTGCTTAAAATTTGAAAACTGTCAAATCATTGCAAAATTTACCTGGAGATGAATCCCATATTGTCTATGCATCCGATGTTCCTGAAGTCAATTCCTACATAATTCTTCTCAGTTGATGCTTATCATATTTTGTTATTTCCTCTCCGTTTTTAAACAGCTGTCAATTTTTAACAGAACTGATATTTGTGCTGAACTTTTGAAAGTCTTAGTGGTGGTTATCTTCTCTACTTTTTTATTGTCAGAGGTGGATGTTCCCGAATTCTACTTAGTCTTCCCACTTGACAGTAGTTGTGAAAATATATGCTAGACACTCTCATGACATAATTAAGGGTGGTGCAATTATATGTTGACAAAGGTTCCATCTGACATACAACTATCCAGAAGTTAATCATATTATTTGTTTTTGACGGCCAATTTTGATGTGTGTTTTAATAGTTCTCTTTTTCATGTGCACATACAACTCTCTGAGATGTGAATTTAACTCGCGCATATTTTCTTAGCATTTGGAAGATGCAAAACTTGATGGTGCAAATTTAGTTGGAGCAATACGATGACCTTGTTCAGAGCTGTGAACTTCCAGTATCTTTTCAAGCATATTAATCTTATTTGTAAGTAACTTTTATAATTTCCCCTCTCTGTGCGTGGAGGTGTAGTCCTTGTGAAATGATAAGACTGCGTTACCTTCATTGGCATTGAAATTTCTAACAATAATGCTTCTTTTAGTGCCACTTTGGTGTTGTCTAATTTAAGTTGTGTTTTTCTTTCATAAAAGTAGAAAGAATGAGACAGTTCTGAATATACGATGAAGAAAGATGGAAAGAAAAACAGGACTGGGAAGATCTTAATTTACCGCGGAATGGTGTCATTCATGGGACTGATTTACTAAAGAAAATAAAGAAATCAATACGAAGATAGTGTGTGAGCAGATACAAAAAGTGGAAAAGACTTGCATTCATAATTTTGTTTAATGTGCTCAAAACCTCGAAAGGAAACTTGAAACTGGTTGTAGTTGATCATCCATAGGCACCCATCTTAGTTATGACAGTAACGTGATGAATAGTACTGGATTTAATTCCGGGATAATATGGTACTTGTATGAGTCAAAATTTGGTATTGTTTTGAATAATTTTTTAAAAATTACAAAATTGCCTAAATTTTATAAAATTGCAAAATAATTTTCAATAAATTATATTATATAATTTTTTACTTCATAAATTTAATATGATAAATATATTTTTATTTTTATTAATAGTATTTTCACATTTTTTCATAAATTAAGATTAAAAAAGATCATTCAGCTCCCATATAAATATAAAATTAAGAATAATGCAAAGTAAAAAAAATGCATTTATAATAAGTAAATTTAATTTCAAATATTATCTTTATATTTCAAAAGTTATTATAATAATTTTCATATAAATGCTTTAAAAAGTTAATATATATAAAATTTAAAAATATTTACTAAAAACATTTAAGTATATGAAAAATTATTTAATATATTTTTATTTATATTTTTACTATTTATTAAATAAGTTATAGCTTATTTTAGCATATTTTTAATGTAAAAGTATTTATTATTTTATATAAGAGACATTTTAAGTTTTTTAATTTAATCTTAATTTTTTCAAAATTAAAAGTTTCAATACTAAAATCCGATACAGTACTATTCTGTGGCCCCCTCTCTAAACTCTAAGAAGTGATGCAGTACAATGTGTTTTAAATTCTAGTTTACACCTGCCCAGGTTAGCTAATGAGTAATGACTTTAATGTTAATAACACTATAACGTTAACGTCATTTATGACTCTAAGAAGTGATGTAGCTAATGACTTTAACGTTAGCTAATGAGTTTAACGTTAATGACTCTATAACGCTATAACGTTAAACTGATTAATCCAAAGTTAAAATTAGTGGAAACCTACTTGAGGTCATCAATGTCACAAGAAAGATTGAATGGTTTAGCTATGTTATATATTGAAAAGAATATGTTGGACAATATTGATCGTGATAATATTATTAATGATTTTGCATCTAAAAATGCACGGAGAAATTATTTTTCATAAATCATAATCCTTTGTATATTTATTATTGTTGTGGTCATTTAATATTTAGTTGGTTATGTAAACTTATAAATTGAGTTATTTATGTTTCATACAAATATATAAACTTAAGTATATTGTCGATTTATTGAGACCCTTTTTTTTAATTTTGCCCAGGGCCTATAAAATTATAAGAACGGCCCTGGCTATATGTAGAACTGTGGACCACTGATTGTGGAATGTGTGTAATATTGAAGGCTTGTAGATGTGATTGTGGATGGCTTGTAAAATGTGAACTTTGAAGGATTATTTTATAATTTTAAAAAAAATTAAGGATTATTTTATAAATTTAAAAAAATTATCTTAACAGTATCTGATATTAATTGATATCAGTATAGTTTTGTACCAAAACCAAATCTAATATCGGTAGTGATAAGATATTCATATGATCAAGATCAAAGAAAGATATATTTCCAAGCCAAAATAGCAAGGTGATTACGTGAAGCTGAGGTCATGATTACGTAATGATATGCCCAATTTAGACTTATGTTTGAATTTTCATGAATGAAATCATCTGTTTCGTTTACTACTGAAGTCCTATCCCGAGCTAACAACTATTATCCACAAAGTTCACAATAAACAAATGAAACAAAAGGAAATTTATGGATGAGAATTGTTAGCACTTGGTAGGAATTGAGAAACGAGAACAGATGATTTGATCTTAAATTTTCAGCCTTGCTACTTACTTAAAAGTAGTTCTTTCGAGTTATACATATATATGTAAACATCTGTCCTTAAGGAACAATTCGGACCATGAGCTGCTATGCTAACCAGTTGGCATAATGGTTTGCTAGTTTTCACTATCAGATTCCCAATCTCACCCCAAAAATTGTTAGCAAGCAACGTTAGGAAGAGCATTGCGTAAACAACAAGGCAACAATAGTAAGGGACAGTCTTAATCATGTCGAATTCCCAATCAATTTGGTTGGTTAAACTAATAAACTCTAAGTAACAGTCAAATCAAGACTAAGAGATTACCTATTTCAATTATAATAAGAGAAACTACAACTTAATTTAATTAAATAATAATAATTGACTAACTTAATAAACACACAAAAACCTATGCTACTTCAAATGTGATCCAGCCCAAAATTAAGCATTTCTCGCAGGCCTACACTAAACAGAATGGATCCATCTTTATTCAATAAATTATAAATCAACTATGATCTATATTTTGTTAGAAGTAGCATATAGTTCATCTGAGCATAAAATGTGGCTGGAGTAGCGATACAGAACCAATTACAGGCCCCACTTTATCCATAGAACTCTGAGGTGGCGGAATGCTATTGATTGACGATCCATCCACGCAATCTTTCGCTTCCACAAAAATCTCAAGCCGGCTGTTTCTGAATAATAAAACACCCACTCAAAAGCATTTGGCTGAACCAGGAAGGATCTAAAGAACCAAGACACAATAATGGCAACCACAATCTCAACTTCATCAACTGTTGTTGGGTTGGGCACTAGTTCCCTGTCGTCCCTTTCTCGCTCTCCTTCGACCAAAAGAGTTTGCCTTAGCTCAGGTAACTCTCTGTATACTTTTACTCAAAACACCATCCCTTCATGTAGTGATCTACAAGTAGAGTGTTGCATGTAATAACTGTTAATGGGTTTCAGGTTTCGTGAAATCTTCAGTTGCGGCTAGAAATCCGTTGAGGGTAGCTTGTGCTAATGGAGGAAGGTTCATGTGGTAAATTAATTGTGCTGAGATTGAGATTGAGATTGAGTTACGTATTAGAATGTAATGGATGTGGGTTTTGGTACAGCTTTGAAAGGGACTGGTTACGAACGGATCTGAATGTGATAGGATTTGGGTTGATTGGGTGGCTAGCACCATCAAGCATTCCAGTAATTAATGGGAAAAGCCTAACTGGTCTCTTCTTCGAGAGTATTGGTGCTGAGCTCGCTCACTTCCCCACTCCTCCTCCTCTCACCTCCCAGTTTTGGTATGACAGATTTTCATTTCACGTACCATTATAATCGTATTTCTATTCTTCATAAAACAAAACTTTGTAGACTGTAAACAATCAAGTAAGGTCCCACCGAGATTTGAACTCGGGTTACTGGATTCAGAGTCCAATGTCCTCACCACTAGACCATGGGACCTTGTTTAAAATAGTTTTGTATTGTTTTTGTAGGTTGTGGTTGGTTACGTGGCACCTTGGATTATTCGTCTGCCTTACCTTTGGGCAAATCGGCTTCAAGGGAAGGACCGATGACTACTTTTAAATTTCAAAGATAACGCTTATCTTATGCTGCTTGCTTTCCTCTGTAATCAAATCATGTACAATTTGGCATCTCAAAGCTCAATTCTCAGCTTCCCCTTTTAGACCATTGTGTCGTGCTCTCAAGCACAATTAATTTATTCCAAATGTCATAAACCCTTTCAGTAATTCGTATCGTATCTCTTGACCATATTTTTTGTTTCCTTGCTTATTTCAACAAGAGGAGACAACATCTCGGAAGAGTGTTTAGAAAAAAGTTGAACGAAAACAGCTAATTAGTATCAAATCATTGACTAATTACTTTACGGAATCGTGTCATGAGAGGGAAAAGAATATGGGATGAGAAATTTCTAGATAGGTTGGTGTCGGGATTATGCACCATATTTCTTAATTCATCGTCATGTGTCTGCATTATTGCACAATGATATGTTACAGTATTCGTTCTGACTCGTGTTGTTACAATATTGTGATCTCTTACATCATTGCATAATCTTCTGAAAAGGGCTTATCCTTGGCACATGTGTAACAATGTCAGAACATGGTTTTGTAGACCTATACATATAACGTTATTTTAATACAATTAGACGAAGAAAATATATATAAACTGTTTCTTAGCATAAATAATTTTTATTATAAAATAAGATATAGTTAAAATTTAAAAAAAAAATTTTATGTTGCCAAACAGTTTACTGTATGAAACTCTTTTAAAAATAACAGTCAAACAGTCAACTGACTTCTTAGAAAAACTCTTTTTAAAAAAATTTTACTGACAAAATTTCTACTAACAAAAACTCTACTGGTATAAGCCGATTTAAACAGTCTCTTAACATGTTGGCCTTAGCCTTACAAGCTACCCACAAAGTATCAAATATATTAACCTAATGGAAATGATATCCCATTTATAAAGTTCGCATCTCAATAATTTATTTATTTTTGCCTGGCATTGATTAATTATTTTAAATGTAGACGTGGGATAATATATTTATCTTCCCATTAAATAATCTCTCTAAATACTTTACTTCTTGAGTCGTGAAAATCAATCACACAGAATCAAAGAATCACTCCCGTGAATGAGGAACAGCAATTAGACGTGGTGACGATGAGAATGGCTGCCCATTTCAGCCACTCGATTTCTCTGCCCAAAAGCTCCAAACAACCTAGAGTTGTTACTCAAGGTTGTTTTTTATTTTTGTTTTTCTAAGTTTTTATTTTCTAATTTTCAAAAATTAGGAAACTATAAAAAAGTGAATTTTATTTTGTGTTCCTATTTTTATAATCTGATTTACAATCAAAATTAAATAATTATTAATAAGACTTGTGAATAATTTAATTTAATTTTTGTTTATTTGGAAGTAACGTTGCCTAAAGTTTTGGTTCTATTCTCCTGTCCTGCTAAACAATTTTCTAAAGCTGTCAGACTATATCAGCGGCTCTCATTCATTTTCCTGGCGGGAAGGGAAGATTCGGAGTGATTGATTGATTACGAATTGGCAAGTGTACTGGCACATTTTGTTATTTTGTTATTTGTCAACATTTGTGAACAAGTCCCCTGCTTTTTGGTTTTTTATTTCAGCTTCAGCCCTCTGCAACGTGATATGTTGGAAGCGGATTCTATCTGTGACACGATTGCAAACTAACATGTGATGCGTTCCAGTATTTTTCACTCAAATTTATCCTTTCCCCACATTTTCTTGTCTTACAGTTGTTTGGTTCTTTTTCCTTGAATCTCTTTTTCTTTTAGACTGAATCTATCTCTTTTTCTTGCTTTTGGGTTTGAGGAATTCTAGGTAAACAGTGTTGGACTTGCCCAAAAAGAGTACACTACAGGTTTGATATTTAGTGGGTTTTCAACGTTGTGCTGTCACCTTTACCCTCTTTGAATCTTTCCTTCAAGTTCGAAATCTCAGATATCTATCTGCTTTCTCAAGTTTTGGCTTCAAGATATCTGTTTACTGATTCTGATTTCTGACTACTCTGTATGGACACTGGACATCAATGCTTAGTCTTTAATGCCCATGTAATCTTCTGAATCCTGAAGTCATTACGATTCAGCGAAAATCACTCCAGTTCTGCACAAAATTTTTGCCAAAAGATATGATCACCACTTAAACTGTCCTCATCCCTCATTACTTCTCTCGAACTGTTTTCACACCAATCTTTCAATTCTCTACATTCGATAGAATCTTTTACGATCTTTATATTACTGCTATTTGAAGAAATAGTAGCTGAAAAAGACTGCTCTTTTTGAACAAATACCAAGTGAACACTTGGAATTTGGCCCCATCTAGGGCAGAGCATATATGGAAGCTGTCAAAGCGAGAGGGCAATGTAAGATTAGAAAGAGAGGGAACTCATCATCTTCCTCATCGTCATTGGTCCGGAAGTACAGATTCAAGCGAGCTATTTTGATTAGAAGGAAAGCTGGGTCTACAACACCTGTACCAGCCTGGAGGACAAGCACAAAACCTCCCAATTCTATAATGCCAAATGATGAATCTAACAAGTGTCAGTTTTCCCTCAGTGGAGGCCAAGCCAATGAAGTTTCTGTTTCTTCAAGAAAACTGGCCGCTGCTCTGTGGGAGATTAACGGAAACCGTTCTACTGCTGAAAAGGAATTGGAGCTATTACAGGACAAGAAAGAGTTGAGAAGAGGGAAAACCTGTTCAAGGTTGCCGCATTTGTCAGATCCATTTCACCATATCATTTCAGAGGTGGAAAATCTATTTGTTTTCTCTTATTTTCTTGTACCGATCTGTATAAAGTTCTTGTCTAATGTATTTCTTGTTTCGGTCCTGCAGAAGATTGATCGTTCTAGAGGAGATGATCATTGGACAAGAACATCGGTGGTGGTTTCAAGGAAGCATCAACTTGCTGATTGTAATATGGAAAACTTGGACTCTATTAATAATGCCCGTTTGATCGAGGTAAAAAACATATATTTTCAATTAATGATATAGATACATCTGACGTATTAATTATCTGTAAGAGCTTTTGCACTTAACAAGTTTCATTCTTTTCCACAAAATACAGATTGAAGCTCAAACCGGAAGGAAAGTTCACACCACAGAAAGTACAGATGGAATTAAGACTTGTTTGAAGGATGTCAGTAACAGGCTTAGAACATCCAAAGAGCTTGTGAGAGCTCTGAGCCATATATGGGGTATTGAAGAGCATCATTCGTCAGGCATGTTCCTTGTCTCTGCTCTAGGAGTTGAACTAGAGCGAGCCCGAGCCCAGGTCAACCAATTGATTAAAGGGCAGCGATCCACTCGCCATGAATTTGATGACCTGATCAGACGTTTTGAAGAAGAAAAGGCAGCTTCGAAAAGCAGAGAGCGGAAGAGAATTCAGAATGCCATAGCACACATTGCAGAGGAGCTTGAAGTAGAGAAGAAACTAAGATCGCAAACTGAAAGATTGAATAAGAAGCTGGGTAAAGAACTGGCAGATACAAAGGCATCTCTGTCAAAGGCCGTGAAAGAACTTGATGCGGAGAAGAGAGCTGAGGAGATACTGGAGCAAGTCTGTGACGAATTAGCCAAAGGGATTGGAGAAGATAGAGCCGCGGTAGAGGAACTGAAGAGAGAATCAGCAAAGGTTATAGAGGAAATAGAGAAAGAGAGGGAAATGCTACAACTAGCCGATGTGCTGCGGGAAGAACGAGTACATATGAAGCTCTCGGAGGCAAAATACTATTTCGAGGAGAAAAATGCAGCCGTGGAGTGCCTAAGAAATGAGCTCGAGAAGTACGTAAGGGAAACACTTGGCACAAAAAATAAGGGCAGCTCTCCAAATTATGACAGGATAAAGCAACTTGAAGCTTACCTAGAAAACATCAAATTTGGATCATGGCAAAGCTTGGTGACAGAACAAAATGAAGAGGAGGCAGTAGCAGATGGAGACGGAGACGATGGAGATAGTTCGGTTGACAGTGACCTTCATTCTATAGAATTAAACATGGACAAGAGCAGCAGAAGTTACGAATGGAGTTATGCCTGTGAGGATAATCATGCTCTAAGAAATCCAATGCTGGTACTGGCAGACAACGGTATCAAGGCAAGGAAGTCGATATCTGACAACATTCACTGGGAAAGCATTTCGTTGCAGAGAAGAGATGGCAGTGGCATTGTGAATTCATAAGTAAAAAGCAGGAAACTCTCGATGTGAATGAATGATTGGACCTACCTGAGGTTGGCTGGCTGTGGCATTGAAATATATACGAAATATACACCAATACTGCAAAACTTACAAACTTCTTTCCTTTCAAAAAAGAGACTTGTTCTGTCGTTCTATGTCTTCTATAAACTTTCGGGATTTCGTTGGACACACTCTTAGTATCTCTAGGTTAATTCCTAAATTAGTGTTAATATTTATATCGAAAAGTTAACACTTCTAACTTTATAAAAATTTTAATTTTTTGATTCGATTTATTTTAATAATTTTTTAAATCGCTTATTAATATTATCTTTTTTCAATTAAACTTTAAATTAAAAATTATCTCTTTCAATTTTAAATTTTATATTAAACCTGTTCTAACTTTTAGTTATAAAAATTTTAATTTTTTGATTCAATTCATTTTAATAGTTTTTATTATAAAATTGATCATTGTATTAATTAATATATTAATTTTAATTAATTAATTAATTTTTAAAATCAAAATAAATCATTAATTTTTATTTATCAACCTTTTTTAATTAAACTTTAAATTAAAAATTTTCATTCAATTATATTTTAAAATTATAAATTTTATTCAATCTCCTTCAATTTTAAATTTTATTCAATCTTTAATTGGTTTTACGACAATGTAATACCAATTAGACCTTTTAAATATCAAACCTTTTGTCTTATCAATTTAATTTTTGGTCTGATTTTTAAAACATTACTTATAACTATTATTTATGTAATTTTATGCATTAATTTTAAATTATCTTTTTATAATTTACGAATTTAAAAATTTATTAAATTTGGTGTTCATCTCATTCAAATGTCAATAATTTGAATTTGAGTTTAATTATTATTAAAATTGATTCATTAATTTTGAGTTTCACACACCAAAACTCATCAGTTCCTACTCTATTCGTACTCTACACGACACGACAACCAACCTGGACAATCTCAAGATGAAGACAGTTTTATAGCGAACAAGAAGAACCCATAACGCATAATCACACTAATAACAACACAAAGCCAGAACTAAAAGAACACGAAGATTCCCAAAATGGGGTGTGTGCATTTTATCAATAGTGGCGACGTGACCTGAACCACGGTGGCTCCTCGGATAGTTGGAGCCCATTTATTGTTTCAGGACTATATAAAATATCTAAAATCCAATTGTCGTTTTCCCCTTTGTATCATCCGATATTTCTGTTTCGGCTGCTGTTGTTCCTATGGAAGAACCACAGAGCTTCCCTTAGAAAAAAGTTTCCCATTCTGGCGCGTGCTCTTTACTCACTTTCTCTCTTCAGTCCCAATTACAAAGACCGAGCCAAGTGAGCTTAAGACTTGCCCAAATGAGCAGGCTTTCCAGCATCACTTGTATTTCGACGTCTACGAAGTCTCCATTTTTAGGATTATGTCCATTTCTTTATCCTCCAAAGGTCTTATCTTATAGAGCAAGCGCTCAACCAGGTTCAATTTAAATGAACCTTCTCCCATTTTTCTTTATCCATGACGATTGTGCTGTTTTCTTTTTGGTTCTATGGAAAATGGGATGGTTCTAAGAAAGATTGTTTCTTGTTGCTTTTCTCGGTAACCTTATAGGCCTTTTTTGGTTTGTATTGAAAATGTATAACTTGCATATGGAAAATGTACGGACCAGCATACAAAATGCCTAATTTTCCTTTAGGAGTACATAGCTTGACATACCACACCACCTATTTTCGTGTTGGATATTATTTCGTGGAGATGGAGCTCCCGTCACATTTCGTGTATGATGTGGGCATGGGTAGCTATAGTTGTAAAATTGAGCTGATCAAGAAGTGCCAATGCGATGCAAATCTTCCCACTGTCTTGTTGAGTTCACACAAAAAATATTAGAAACAATGATATCGTTTTAGTCATCTTTGCGTGTCAAGTGGAAAGTAAATGTCTTGATGCTTATTTACGCAAAGAATTCCGTTTAGACTTGCCTCATTTCGATATGTGGTCTTTTAGTCTCATCAACTGTCACCATATGGTTATGATGATTTGCTTTTGCAACGTAAACAGCTTTAACTTGACGGTCTGTAGCTATTCCTTTTTCTTTGTCTACTTGTGGTTAAGTGCAAGTAAGCTAGGATTGGGATGGACAAAGTATTTTCAAGTGTCTGGTATTGTACTTACAGGTTGATTTATCCTTTCTGCTTTAAGATCTGTTGCAGATTTTAATGCTGCAAGTTATGCCATTTTCTTCATTTACTCAATCGTTTTTCTGTTCTTCAGTTGGTGAACTTTCAGAAGAAGATGTCTTGCAAATGTTCCTTCGGGAAAGGAAATCAAAAGGTGATTTTATATCCAAAGCTTCTGATATGCTTTGGCAGAGAGAAGTTCTGAAATTTGTTGATGAAGATGCTGGTAAACCTGCTGACTCTACTAAAGAGACAAACCAGGTACAACTGTTAGATTCAATTCTCATACCATCTAGGAAAGGAAATTGGTGGTGCTGGAAGGCGTGTCTTGCACTTTCTTCTTTGACTTACTTGGTTCTCTTTGAAAGTAATGCATTCTGTCATTTAAGCATTTAAAGTAGAAACGGAAGGTTTTCCGATTGTTCACTAACTTTGATAAGATGGGGTTGATACCAATTACTTGCTTGAAAATGATGCTGCAATTGTTATGTTCATTTGTTGCAGCAGCAACTAATTGCTTATTGTGATGGTGCTTCAACTATACTTCCTTTTGTTCACTGAAGAGATTCTAATGCGTTTGAGTGGTTTTCATTTGCATCTGCTTTTGGACATTCTTACCAATATTTAATTTCTTAGTTCATCACTTGCATTCATTTGTTTTTTGGAAGATTCTGAAGCTATTTTTTCTTCACGTGTTCCTTTAAAAAAACACTTTATGGCTGTAAAATGAATAGGTTATGGGAAGTGATAGCGATGATGTTTTCCTGAAGCTATCTAGAACGCAAGAATGGGTGTTAGGTAGCAACTCAGCACCAGTGAATAAGAAAGAAGTTTCTGAGGTATGTCATGTTGTCATGATAGCTATTCAGAACTTATGGTTGGTTGTCATTTATACATTCATCTTGTTTACAGGGACTGCAAGATGATAGCGACAAAAGAAAGAAACTGAACTTTCTGCAGTATGAAGCTGTATGATACTTCCTTCAACTGAAGAATGCTATAATTTTTATTTCAGAACTAGGTTAAAGTTAGCTTGCCCTTCAAATAACATTTATGTTACTGATGGTATATGATGAAGTTATTGTTGGTTAACTGTTACTCCTTTCAGATACAAACTTTGCTTTTGTTTTTGAGCTTTACTTTTTATTGGTGTCCGTTTGTTCTTCATCAGGGATACCGGAAATTTATGTGAAATCTGTTGTCATATAGATACTAGATTTGGTTATGACTAAATGTTTTCCCCTTATATAAATGTTCTTTTAAATTGACCTAAACCTCTTTACCTTGGAGATCAAATTTTGATTTCCATTTCTTCCTAACTTCTTACTGTGTTTCATTTGTAGTCTATGGAGCAATTTATACCTAAGATATTATTTAAAAATTATATAACACTTGTGATTCTTTTTCTTCTCTGCAGCTCAAAAGGGAATTGATGCTGTTGTCAATTGGTATTGGAATTGCTTGTGATGGTTATTGTTTGATAACTTTATCAGTCCAGGTACGAGTTAACAGACAAAAGCAACATTATTATATATTTGTCACTGTTATAAGAAGTAAAAATGAATTATAATTTGAGTTTCTTTGCTGAGTTAACTGAATTGTTCATCACTTTATTGATCTTGAATACATAAAAATGACCTGACAGTATAACTTTTTTCATTGGCACACTGAACTTCCGAATGCAATTTTAAATGCCTGTACATTCTGTAAGTTCCACGTATGGATTGTTAAAGAATTATTTCGTTCATACTAAAATGATACCTTAAGTGGTTCCTATACCTGTCATGTTCCTTGGTTTATTTGCAAGGGGTATTCAAGCTCTTACTTTTGCAACCTTAGCTGCGGCTTATATCGGCGAATCTATGGAGGGGCATCATTTAATTGGAAATGAGTAACAATAGAAAATGGATTCAAACTCTGTGAAACTGAGAACTTGTCCTCATTCTTCAAATAAATTCGCTCCTAAGTGAAAAAATAAATTATATAAAATATAAATTAAGAAAATGGAAGGGGAAATAAGGCTAGGGCAACAATATCATACAAGATGTTTAAATGAAATACTGTCTTGTGATTTCTAATCGAAATATAGTTGAATATAATCTAAATCCAGTTTAATACTCATTTTATTCGTTTATTACTATATTGGTTGCAATTGGTAAGAAATTAATCTTTGGGTTCAACTTGCAAGCTCCTAAGATATAAGCCTTTTCACAAGTAAAGTTGAATTTGTAAATTTTGATAATAAAATTGCATAAATCAATCTCTTAATTCTTTAGTGTCAGTTATTTTCGAAAAATTTTGATTACCTTAGAATTTATTGAAGAAAAACATTTACCTGATGTAACTTTTCCAAACAAAACTTTGTGATTAAAAATTTAAGAAAAAGAATGTTGATTATTTTCATTTTAAAGAGCTTTTTAGTTATTAAATTCCAACAAAATCTTTTGAAAAGTTAATTTCAGCAATTGAATCTGATGTTTTTTTCCAGTTAATAACAAGGCATTAAATTGGACTCCCATGAAAGTTGAATCTTAATGGGTCTTTCATGAGAAAAATGTGTATGTTTCGGAGGGTCAGTCATACATGGTGAATATGTCTAGAACCATATCCTTTTATGCTCATTGTTACCAGGCCTACTAAATGTTAATAAAGGGGATGGCGTTGAAAATTAGCAAGGACCGTAATTCTGCAATTGCATGTTTAGGGAATGTTCATAAGAAAACAATGTATTTTCAGCAATCTGTATTTACTTTAGCCTGCTATCTGGAAGATTTATCGCGCTTCTATAAATTGATCGGAAAAAAATGAAACATCGTTATTTGTCGGTGCTAATATGAGGTTCAGAAAATGCATCTCAAATTCGAATTTGTTAGTTTGCTTAGTTTCTCTAGTTTTAGTGTCTTCAAAGTGGCTGCATAATATGCATGCTTCTTTTCTTTGTTAGAGAATCATTTTAATTAGTTTTTGATTCAAGAAATTGCAAAAGACTCACCTATTTATTGATTTTACAGGCTGCCATTAGTTATGCTATTGGAGTCTTTTTCAGGTTAGAGATACTAAGAAATCTTTGTCTTCGGATGTAAAAAATCAATGTTGAAAATGAACTGTTATTCCAATCATCAGACTTTAAGGCCCATCTAGGATGTAATTGGTTACAACGAGAAGTTAATAATCTGCTCATCCTAAAACTGCTCTGGTTTGATGTTTTAACTAGATCATCTAGTTATTACTCTCTCTGCTCGCTTCAAGTAAACCAAAACCAGAAAAGAGAAACTGTTTTACTCTGTGTTGTTTTTGATATTCTAACCAGCTTCGTTGTCTTGCAGTTGCTTATACCTGCAACTCTTGTACCAACATGTGAACAATATTTCAAAGGAAATGGTCCCTCAAATTTTTATGAAAAAGAAGTCCAAAAAGTACAGTGAAGAACATCTGCCTTGATTTGCTGTCCTCTGTGTTATTTTGTTTCTTTTTTGATGACTATTTTACCTCTCTACCTCAGAATTGGGATAAGAAGTGAAGATGTTAGGGACTCATTAGAGAGATTGATTAAGGGCAGTGGCATTGCACTTTCATCTCCAAGGCTAGTGATTCCGTCTGCAATATATGGATTCTGGATTCTGTCTCATCACTATTTTTCCACAGATTATTTTGATTTCCAGGTAACCGAAAACCTATTTTCCTTTCGTTGATAAATGGTCATGCTTCAGTCATCGAATTGAGTTCAGTTCGTAGTCATTCAGCTTCTATTGGGACCTGAGACAGGATATTCCACAGTTGAAGTTGAGTCCTAGCTGGGGTTTATTTGGGGAAGGTACTCCCCTCTGGGAGTGCCTTCCTCGGGATAAAGGTGTTGCTTACTGTTTTTTGTTTCTTACAGCTTGTGCCTGCCATGTTTGGGATGTTTGTGTACAAAGCTGCTGCTCTTGTTCAAGTGTATAGGGATAATGAAGACTTGCAGTTTGTGTTCCCAGACGATGAGGGAAGTTGAAGTGAAGAAGTGTTCTGGAATGGAATGCAATTACTGATCTTTTGCAGCAGATCACCAGAAGCTTAATTCTTGTTATGTAACTATGTCGACCACTTAGAAAGAAGCTTCATGTGATGTGAACTCGGGAAGAAGAAATATCTGATGATAGAAACCTTCACCATAGTCTGTTGGGAGCTCTACAAATTGAGAAATGGCTTGATTCAACCGAAACCTTCGTCTACACTGGTAGAAGTGGCTTAATATGTCTCTTAACTTTGAGCTTTACAGTCAACCCTTTCAATTGAAGCCCTTTAACAAGTTTGTGTTGAAGGAGCAATTTCAGAGATAAAACTTTACTACTCCTGAATATTTGCATATTTTTACTTTCTTATTCTTTTGCTGAAAGCTAGGCTTCATCTGTTTTGTTCAAGATATTATTTCTTGGTATATACCATGACTTGGTAATAATTTATTTTTCATTTACAAGCATTTTTATTTGTTCAAAAAACAAAAAAAAGAACCCTTAAATTGATTTTTGTAGTTTTGAGGAATAAAATTATTTTTTGCTTATCATTAAAAGGTTACGGAGCTCTAATATAAATACAATGTAGGAATCACCTAAAGAAAGAAACTATGAACTAGGAAACTATAAGCTAGGAAACTAAATAAACTAATTTACAATTTTATTTACTCACTAATTACATAATGTTTGCTTTCCTTTTATCTCTAAACCAACACTCCCCTTCAAGTCGGGGCACATATATTTATAAGTCCCAACTTCTTGATGATTCCATCAAAGCTTGGCTTGAACAACTCTTTTGTAAGGATATCAGCTACTTGCTGTGTGGTTGGAACATACGGCATGCAGATCACTCCATTTTCTAGCTTTTCTTTGATGAAGTAATGGTCAATTTTCACATGTTTAGTTCTATTGTGTTGCACGGGATTGTTAGCAATGCTAATGGTAGCTTTGTTATCATAGTATAGTTTCATAGGACCATCTAATGGTAGCTGTAGCTCCTCTAGTACCTGTTTGAGCCAAGTTGCCTCACAAATTCCATTGGCCATAGCACGAAACTTTGCTTCAGTACTGCTACGGGCCACTACATTTTGTTTTTCACTCTGCCAAGTCACTAGATTTCCCCATGCACATGAGTAGTGTTCACTAGTAGATCTTCTATCAGTGAACGAACCCGCCCAATCTGCATCGGTAAGCACTTCAACAGTTCTTTGAGGCTTCTTCTCAAAAAGTAGTCTCCTTCTTGGAGATCCCTTGAGGTATCTCAGAATGCGGTAAGCTGCTTCCAAATGAACCTTCTTAGGAGACTGCATAAATCGGCTGATCAAACTGACAATGAAAGCAATATTTAGTCTCGTATGAGACAAATAGATTAACTTCCCAACCAATCTTTGATATCTCCAAACATCAACTGGGTCACCTCCAACATCACTAAGTTTTTCATTGTGGTCTACAGATGTATCAGCTGGCTTACAACCTGTCATACCTATATCAGAAAGCAGGTCTAGTACATATTTTTGTTGGCTTACTATGATCCCCTTCTTTGATCTTGCAACTTCCATTCCCAAGAAATACTTCAGTGGTCCCAAGTCTTTGATCTCAAATGTTCTTGCTAGACTAGCTTTCAAGTTGTCAATTTCTTCACTATCATCACCTGTGACGATGACATATACCAGCAAAACAGTCATCATCCCACTTTCCTTCCTTTTAAAGAATAAGTTGCAATCAGTCTAACCTTGAGAATATCCTTGTTGTTTTACTGAACTTGCAAATCTTTCAAACCAAGCTTGAGGTGATTACTTCAAACCATATAGTGCCTTTTTTAACAGGCACACTTGGGATCCAAACTTAGCCTCAAAGTCGGAAGGAGGTTCCATAAACACTTCTTCTTCAAGTTTTCCATTCAGGAAAGCATTCTTCATATCTAGTTGATGTAGAAGGCAATCTAGGTTCACTGTATCAGATAATAGAACCCTCACTATATTGAGTTTCGCCATTGGAGCAAATGGTTCAATGTAATCCACGTCATAAGTTTAAGTGAAACCTTTTGCTACCAATCTTGCCTTGCATCTCTCGAGCGTTCCATCAGAATTATACTTGACTGTGAATACCCATTTGCATCCTACCAACTTCTTTCCAGCCAGAAGAGCGACTTTTACCCATGTTTGATTCTTCTTAAGAGCATTCATTTAAACTACTGCCTTCCATTCAGGAACCTGTAAAGCTGTTTGTATAGACTTTGGAATTTCCACATGATTATGATGTGAGATAAAACAAGAAAAAGAAGGAGACAAGTTTTGAAGAGAGACAAAGTTAGACATAGGATATTTGATAGTACATTTCCTAACTCCTTTTCTAAGAGCCACGGGTAAATATATATCAGACTTAGGAAGATTAAGATTAGACTCAAGATTTAATGGAATAGGATCAAGAGAAATTGTACTTAGCCATGGGCTTTTTCTATGCTATGCATAGGCATGACTGACTGTATTACTTTTGATAGGTGCTTCATAGAGTACGTTTGACCAAATTTCTTGTCATATTTGGAGTCTGTTGTGTGGCATCTAGGTTTCTAGTTATGACAAATTCATTATCCAAATTATTTATGTTTAAATTTGAATCATTGCCTTAATTATTTTCCTTTTCCAAATTGTTTCCCTCTTCCAAATTGTGGTTGAGATTTTGAAAATGATTTCTTACAGATTGAAAATTCACACTTAAAAAATCTAAATCAGCCGTACATACCTCCGAATCTTCCTAATTCCCCCCTGACCAAATACTGCCCCTGAAGAGGAGGAGAGAAAAATTGTGTTTTTTCAAAACAAAAAAGGTCGCTATGGTTACAAAATAATTTTTTAAAATTGGATCAAAACATTTGTAGCCTTTTTAAGAGGCTGAACACCCTAAAAAGATGCTTTCTTGCTTTAGGATCAAGTTTTGTTTTAAGTTTATTTTGATTGGAGACAAAAACAGTGCAACCGAATATCTTGAAGGGTAAATCAAAAAAAAAAGTATAAGATCTAGTTTATGTTCACAAAACTTTTGCATAGGAGTTCCAATTGTAGGATTTTAGAGGGCTTACAATTAATTAAGAAAACGTCACCCTAAAAAGCACATTATTTGAAAACAACAATGCTCTTGTGACGTCAAGTAAATGTCTATTTTTCCTTTCCGTTACACCGTTTTGTTGTGGTGTGTCAATAAAAGAACTTTGTTGTATAATCCCTTTTTCAGAAAAATTGTGCCAAAATTTTGAAAAAATATTCCCTGCCATTATTACTCCTAAAAATTCGTATATTTGCATTAAATTGATTTTGAACCATGGAGTGAAAATTTTTGAAGATATCAACAACTTCATGTTTTTCTTTCATAAAAAAAGATCTAAGTGAGTCGTGTGTGATCATCAATAAAAGAAACAAACCATCTTTTGCCAAAAAGAAAAGGGAATTTGTGAATCACTATAGATGAGTTGAAATGGCTTAGATGAAATGTAAGGTTGAGAGGGATAAGAAGATTTGTGATGTTTGCTAAAGCACATGCTTCACATTAAAAGAAGATGGATCATTATTAATAAATAACTTAGGAAACAAATGTTTCAAATAGAAAAAAATTGGGATGTCCTAAACAAAAATACTATAACAAAACAATTGGGATATCCTAAATAAAAACATCTTGATCACTAGACATAAACTCTAACTTATGATAAGAATTTTGGACAGCTATACCTGAATGCAATCTATCTTCAAAGTAATACAACTCTCCACATTCTTTAGCACTGCCAATCATCGTCCCCAAAGCTAGGTCCTAGAAAAAACACATAGAAGAGGAGAAATTAGTTTGACAGTTAAGGTCACGGGTGAGTTTACTAATGGACAACAAATTGCAGGACAATTTAGGAACATGAAGGATATTGTAAACGTGTCGGCAATGGCAGCAAACGTGTCATCTGTATTTTTGATTTTTTTATTTCCTGCAACGAGGTTATAAGAAGAAAAAAATTGAGAGCAATATGTCATGTGATTAGAGTAGCCTTAGAATATATGACCCAAGGACCAAAAGATTGATTTGAACACACAAAGGAAGAAGAAATACCTTGCTAGGTTAAGAGAAGATTTTGGAGAGTTCAAAAGCCTATATAAATGTTGGAGTTGATCCTTGGTGAAAGGCATTGAGTTTGAAGAAGCAGTCTGCTCCGGAGAAGTTTCAGCTACAACTGCAGTAGAATTGTTAAGAGAAATTTTTGGAGAGTTAAAAAGCCTATACAATTGTTGGAGTTGATCCTTGGTGAAAGGCATTGAGTCTGAAGAAGTAGTTTGTTCATGAGAAGTTTCAGCCACAACTGCAGTAGCTTTCTCGTCCCCCTTTTATTTTTTTTGAGGCGGCTTTCCATGGAGCTTCCAACAATTGTCCTTTATATGCCACGACTTGCTACAAAAATCACAAGAAAACGGTTTTTTCTTGTCACTACCACCAACACCCTTGGAAACTAGCACCTTGTTGTCTCCATTTTGCGTCAATTGGACAGGTTCGTTCACCACATGTTTTTGGGCTTCCTCTTGGCGTAGTTCAGAAAACATAGCTCGTATTGAAAGTAAAGGCTGGCAGCCAAGAAGTCAGCCTTAATTTCACCAAAGTCGTGGTTGACTCCAGCGAGAAACATGAAGACATGATCATCTTCCTCTTTTTGTTTTCCCCTTGCAAGATCGCTGGGGTTCTCCTATTCATCATCATAACACAAATCCAATTCTTACCAAAGAGAGAGCATTTTGTTGAAATAAGTTATGACATCTCTATCGCCTTGTTTAGAGAGCCATAATTTCTTTTTCAATTCAAAAATTTGAGAGGAATTCCCAAGATTAGAGTATGTCTCTCTAATAGCATCCCAAATTTCTTTTGCATCCTTGTACATGAACGGACGACGAATCAATTCTTCTATGAAATTTAGCAACCATCTTGTAATCAGAGAATTCTCAAAATGCCAACGTCGGAATGTGGGGTCAGTTGTTGCTAGTTTTGGCTCCTCTCCAGTCAAAAGTCCAAGTTTTCCTCTACCATCCAGGGCTAATTTGACAGACTGAGCCCATTCTAGACATTGGTTTTGCAATGAGCACAATTAGTCAGTTCATGAACAATTCGATAGAGGAACACATGGAGACAATATACCAGATTCTCAGGTATCTAAAGAGGACTCTTGGAAAGGGGTTACTATTAAATTGACTACTGAGATGTAATGTTGTACTTTGATGCAGATTGGGTAGGGAGTCAGATAGATAACAGATCAACTACAGGTCTATCATCTCCAGGAGAAGTTCTGAATCAAAGCTAAGAGCACTTGCAGTTATAATTTGTGAAGGGATATGGATTAGGCGAGTAATGGCATAATTGGATATAGAATTTGGAAAGACTGTGAAGCTTAAATGTGATGACCAAGCGACCATCAGTATTGCAAAGGATCCAGTTCATCATGATCGAACAAAGTATGTTACGATTGATAGACATTCCATTAGCAACTTCCCCAATGGAGGTAATTCTTCACAATTTTCACAAATATTAATTCTAAGCACCCTTAGCAGATTCAACTTCATCATCCAACTTGAAAACAATGTCTTCCCTTTATAATTTTCTATGAACAAATCTTCCAAACCCAAAGGTGGCTTTAAAGCTTTAAGTAACTCTTCCTCATTTTCCTTTGTATGTTATCCTCCGTAGTACAAATTCAACCCTGTAATGTCCTTCTTTTCCTTAAGTTGTGCTATTCTAGCCTCCTCTATGTTGCTCACTTTTCCCAACCCCCGTATGTTCAAAGTTCCTCTAAGATTATTCAACTTTCCCAATTCAACAATAGAAGAAGATTCATCCTCATACAAGTGTATGTAGAAGTCACTCAACTTTTTGAGACGTCAAAGATTTCCTATTCCTTGGGAAGTTGTTTTAACTTGGAACAAAACCTAATATCCAAGTACATCAAGTTGACTAGTTCTCCAATCCCTTGAGGCAATTCTATCAGGTTTTTTTCACACTCGTTAAGAATTAATGTTTGCAAATTCTAACAATCACACAAAGTTTTAGGCAACTTGTCTAAATTTGCATTACAAGACAAGTCAAGCCACCTCAGATGAAGTAATTTACTTACTGAAGATGAAGATGGAACTTATTTAAAGTCACAACTGCTGAGGTCTAAAGTTCTTAGACAGTCAAATGGTTCAGTATATCCTTAACTATATTAACAGTCAATAATGATTTAACAGACAAACTGCGCAATTTTTTGAGACCATAAATAGAGTATCTTTTTCTATTAACAAATTTAAATGACGAGCATCTGTATCTACATGTAAGGAGTTTATATTGAGCTTTATATCATTAAATGAGCCAGATCACTCAACATGTCATGCAACATACAAGTATGGTCATTGTTGGATGAAATTTGGAACAAAGAACGTGCAGTTAAATTGTCGAAGTAAAAATCTCACCAACCATCTCCAAATCTTCTTCTTCTTTTCCCCTTAAATAGCCTTGAGCCATCCACATACCAATCAACTTTCTTTTTTCAATTTTATAATCTTTGGAAAAGATAGCACAATGTAAAAAACATGGCTTTAATGATAATAGCAAAATATAATAACTAAACTTCAAAGAGTCTGAGGCATCATCACCTTCCCATTCCTTTCTTTCTAAGATTCTCAACCATTCTTTTTTCAGTTTTTTAAAACTAAGAGTCCTCCCATAATGGTGGTAACAAGTGGCAAAACTTTGCACTTATCTACAATTCTTATACCAATGCTCTCCAAATTTTGACGATCACCTTGAATAAGAGTAATTTGACTAATTATTGACCAACATTTTTCTAAAATAAAAAATTCTATCGTGTATGCTCTCAAGATTGCACCCTATAATTTTAGCAATCCTTTCATTACGCGTGATTACTAGAATTGTACTTCCTGGCAAACCACACTTGAAAATTTGTTCTAATTCCTCCCATTTACTACGAGTCTCGTTCCAAACATCCTCTAAAACTAGCCAAAACCTTTTCTTACTAAGAGTTGCACTCATCTCCTTTAATACGTTCTCTAATTCTTTGAAATCTCATGTAGAGGAAGAACCACAAAGAGATTCAAGAATTGCCTTAGCAATGCGCATTTCATCGAAAGGTTTTGATGAGCTGTGTTACATCTCAATTTTTGTGTTTTTATATCTTTTAAATTAGAAGATGACAAAGTAGTATTAGGTAAGCTGTTTGTCAACTATCCACTCCCTCCTTTTCTTTTCTTCTGTTTCATCTCAACTAACGTTTTGTATAGTTTTTTATTTTCAGGATTAGCAAAAGACAAAGAACCATTTGGTAAGCATATAAAAAAGTGTCTCGTCTGATAATAAACATTATTAGTATGCATTATAATTGAAGGCAGCATCTTAATTAATTGTATATGATAAGCATATAAATTATAAACATCATATTCATGTCTGTTTCTCCAAGAAAGTATACAGTAACCACAATTATGTTCCTCTTGCCAATTATTTAATTCTCTAATTATTACATTCCCACCTGGTTACATGTGAGTTTAGGTTGCATAATTGTAGTTGCTCACGCTGAAATATTTTATCCATAATCTTCACTCTTTCGTAACTCCGCAGGAGCACTCAAAAGAGTTTTCTCATCACAACACATCAACGAAGAAAACCATAATATAACAATCAGAAATCCTTCCAAGCCATCAGGAATTATTTGTTTCCGTACATAAGCAACTTGAAATATATCTATTATTATCCTGGAATAGGCCACAAATTTCAACTACATTACTTCTGCATCCTAAACCAATAAGAATCATATTTATACAACTTGAATTAGAGGGTTGTTATTTAATGCAGTATATAACGCATTAAATGCCTACACAAATAGATGCTTACACACTGGTCGGAATACTATCTACAAAATTGAACAAAAGAATCCAGCTATCAAGTTGTTGACGATAGTCTATTTTGATAGCTTAAGAATGATGTGCATCGAGTAGTGCTCGGTACACCATGTCAATGAATTGATTGTCCTGCCACAGATATACAAAGGTTATATAAACAAACGACTGCACCAAAACACGACTTTTGTTTTGATTATGTAATCATACAATATGAGCATGAAGCTGATAAAAAAAATTGGTGCCTCTAGGTGATGACACTCTTTAACATTACTATGAAACATAAAATGGCAAAGATCCTCCTGTAATATCAATGAAAATTTCAAAACAATTATTGCTTTAATAGGGTTTGCCTCCTCTCAAGTTTCTAAAACCACATTATTGGTCATCTCAAAGACTCAAATATTTTCGAATCATTACTTCATTAGTACAAAAATGTCCTGATTCCTTATTTTCATGTTCTGCATTGACATGCGGCTTATTTATTTAATAAATTCACTTTGAATACAACGACAGACAAATCAGCACAATATGGGAACAACACAAGAGCATCAAAATCAATTCTAGAAAAGTTTTAAGGTTCAAATTTTTCTAGAAAAGTTTTAAGGTTCAATTTTTTTCTCACATGATTTTTTTTATTTAGTGAAGTCTAAACCATCAACTTCGAGTTCAACAGTGATGATTTAAATCAACATGACCAATTAAATCAATAATAAAATGGTGAGACTCGACCCGCTTTAATATACTGGAACTTACAAATCATTTTAGCACTCTTGAAAAACAGACCTTAAAATTAGTTTGATTGTTAGTGACTTTTTGTCAACCTGTAACCCAAATGCAAAATTCTCAAGCAGCAGCTTCAATCGTTGCTAGTAGTTAGTAGTTAGGCCACTGATCAAGTAGATTGTAATGATTTATAGTACCAGCTGGGATTGTAGAAAATGAAATCTTTCATGAAGCACTTCAAACAGTAATATTTTTATTTTCAAAAATTGCAGAACTAAGATAAATGAAAAGAAAAGCCAAGGACATCTCAAACATCCGGAAAAGAGTCTTTACAATTTTGGGAACAACACAGAAACTAATATGATTGAAAGCCAAATCCAAAGGCAGCCAATGAAGCTGTTGACTGTCACAGACATTGAAAGGGGTAATAGAATAATGATATTGATTTTCAGAAATTTCAAAAAGTAAGACAAGTGGAGATAGAAGTCATCAAAACTGTAATCTTTAACAAGTCCAAAAACAGTAAGAGGACTAGAATGAAAGCAGGTTCAGAAAACATTTGGAACTAAATTTTTGAATTTCAAAGGTTACGAAAAACTAAGATAATGAAAAAAAATGAAGGCTAAAGTGCAACAGAAAATATGAAATTGATTAAACCTTAAAATTAGAAGAAAATGAAACATGAATTGATACATGCCCTAAGAAAGTAGGACAGTTTCTCCCTGGAAAACAAAAATCTCCAGAATTTCGTATCAGAGAAGCCCTATCCAAACACTATAAAACTTTTCCCCAAGGCATGCCATGGGGGTTGGAAAGTTGTATAAACGTAGGTGAGATCAAAGAGATTCGTAATCCTATAAGATTTGCCTTAGTTATCAACTAATCATCATTATCATTAAGTGGTAATATAAGAACCTTCTCAAGGATCAAGTGAGAAATGTGAGTTTTGCTATAAAATTGAACTCAATAGTCAATACACAAGCCTCCTAATCCTTGATTCCAGGATTAAATATCTCTTTGCTTCCATAAATCGACAAACTAACCTGTAAAAGCACCAGTAATGCGTCCCGAACTTTGTCTCTGCTGAATACTGGCCCATAATTTGGTGTGGGCAAAGAAGCAGGAGTAAGGGATGGCGGAGGAGTGGGTGGAGGGAAAGGTTGAAGCAATGGAGCACCATAGGAACGTTGCAAGTTCATAGGTGGATTAAGGGGAGGAGCAGTGGGAATGGAAGAATAGATGGGTGGTGGTGTCCGTGTAGAAGAGGGTGAAGGAGGAATAAAGAATGAAGATGGCTTTATAAGACTAGCAGCCCGGTTGCTGTTGGTGTTGATATCAGAGGAATCAATGGATAGCATTGGAGGAGTAGATGCTGAAGAAGGAGGAGATGGTATTTGCAAGGTTGGCAAGGTGGTAGAGGTGACAGTGGTAGGATAAGAAGGCAAAGGGAGTGGGATTGAAGTTGGGTAAGGATGACCAGCAACTAATACATTTGAAGCACTCCCAACTGTCAGAGCTGTCTGCAGTCAAACAAGAGGTAAACATTATCTGTGATTTTATATGCAGGCAAATTAGAGAACACTAGTCAAGATGATGTAATATTCTCTGGACAGGGAAGTAAAGAAAAATATAAGATTTGGACGCCTTACGTCTAGATTAATTGAAATATTACTCTTCAGTGAATTCCTTTGGTAAATGCAATTCAAGTTATGTCATAAGATGCATTTTTGCTTACTAATCCATCATTTTTCGCTCTTCATTTTCACATATCATGTATGATTCACAAAGAAGACATCCATGGGACCCCATCAACCAGATAAATGTAAATAAAAGAGTTAAGCCTGGTCTAAGGGCAAAGCTGTAAAGAGCCCATGATATAAGGGCTCATAGGACAGTGAACATAACTCACTATGCATTGGTGCAGAAAAGTGAAGGTAAGTGCAATTATTCTTAAAAACAAGAACCAGCATTGCAGATCAGTTGAAATTTCAGGAGTATTTCAATGAGGACTTTCAATTAACATCTTTCATCAATTGAAACACCAAAATGAGTTCAGATGTCGTTGAGAAGCATATAAGAAGTAATCCTAGTAGTACATGGACACTGTAAATTGCAAGGGGAAAAAAAAAGAAAATATTTTGAACAAAGCCCAGTATCACATGCTACCCAAACAAAATGGTTTTATCATATATATCAAAATTATGTCTCAGAACTATCTGAAATAATATAAATTCTATTACTATCAACTAGAATGCTTAGATACACATGTTAAGAATGTAATCTTTCACTACCAAATATATGATGTTTTCTAAAATATAATCAAAGAAAATTTCATAGGATTCAGAAACAGAACTAAAAATCTAAGAATAATATCAGGTGAGTCCAAAAATGCAGTAAGGAAAGAATTGTTAAGACTCATGTAACAAATGCAGGATAATGCTTACACTAAAGAAGTTCACAAACGCAGGATCATAAGGCACATCTGTGACATTGGAATCAGTAGAAGATGAAGGCTCCAGAGGACCATCCATGACTGCCATTGTTGGTACTGCTTCCAGTTCCTCAAATTCACTGTTTTGCAACACTCTTAATTTCAACAAGAAATATATCAAAATACAGGCACATGAAATATTCCTTACTTGGGTGTCTAAGAAAGTAACTAAGAACATAACATTCCAAATCCAATCAAAAATTTTACAAGAACTATGAACTAGGATATATGAAAAAAAAGTTCAAAACCACATTCACATCTAACTCCCAAACTTTTCTCAGATTTATACGCTTTGTGAGCTTTAAAGAGATGTCCAAATTTCCCAGAGAATTTCAATAACGAAATTTCCAAAACCGGATCTAAGGATTTCAATATTATAAACGGCCCCTTCAGTAAATACTTGAGATTTTAAGTGCATGAGACAGCTAGGAAAGAATAATTCTTAAAGTGAAATACAAATTAAGCTGAATGTTAGCAATCCTGTATCATGATCCATACAGCTTCAAGTCCTTAGTCACTAATTATGATACAAATTGACCGGGTAGAATTATGAATGACTTGGTAAACATCACACCATAACCAAATATCTGTAGTCTTGACTGGATAATATCTTATGCCAATTTTTTGTATTCAAGTTCTACTGCAAGCCGACAAACATAATCATAATTACAAATAAATAAATCCAGATAAAGTTAATGCAATTGTTACTAGATAACAGACTATCTCTACAAAGGGGACAAGAAACAATCAAAATGCATGAACCTTCTAAAGGAAAAGAAAGGAAAGACTTTGAGTCCTTATTTCATATCCCCTAAAGGTAAAAGAAGCTCAAGTAACATCAATAATACCTTTTAGTTGGGGAGACTTTTGACTTTTGAGGCACCTTGGAGTATGCATTGAGTATCCTGGTATATGTCAAAAGCATAGAGAAATTATAGCCAGTGATTAAAGAGGAGTTATTAAACAAACATGCATTGTTGAGTTATGTCCATTTTTCTTCCTAGAATTAAGTTATAATTGAAAAAATGCAGCATTCATGCAGGACCAAACAAGTTGCTGAACAAGCATATGCCAATGTCCATATGAGAGGCTGTTGTCGTGCTAAAAGAATTACAAAACAAACACAATACTATGGAGGATGCGATGATCGCATTAGTCACGAGAGTATGTGTGAATGTGAGCGCAATTCCTCATCTTGAATAAAAATTTCTCAAGCATATGGGATTTTCAAAAGGACAAATCAATTTGTTCCTTCCATTTCCATAAAAAGCACGCAGCTTGATTGGCAGAAATAAGCAGGGCTCAGAGCTCCAAAGGAGGAACACCTATTCATCTTAAAATTATTCTAACTAAGTGCATGTAGGCATAAAGCAGACATATATAACAATCTCTAACCAGTGTACAAATAAACCATTTTATGTAAAGTTGGGATGTTATAGTTAAAAGCATGTAGACCTATTACTTATGCTTCACAAACCCACAAAATGTACATTTTCATCAGGATCAAAATAACCATTGGTACCACAAAACATAAAGTTAAAAAGTTAAAGGCAGATAGTTCATGAATAAGGAAATTTTACACAAAAAAAATAACCATGTACATATACTACTGTCAGAACATTATGATGTACCTGTTAAAAAGATTTGCAACCTCTTCACACTCACGCGCATTATAGAACCAAATGCCATTAACTTCTTGGTTAGCATTTCGGTACAAGAGATAGGGAACCTGCACCTCAAACTCAAAATCTCCCAGTATATTTTCCACCAAATTGTCTGAGAGCACAATATAGTGAAGTGACGACCGTTAATCAAAAATCAGAAGTACCATATATAGGTTACATAGATGCACAAAATACAATTTGCAGGCACAATTTCTAAAGATAATTTATTATTAAGAGCCCTTGTGTTTGGGCTATTTTTAAGGACACTTCCCCTTATTTCAGTTATACATCAAGACTCTATGGTTTATCCACTCTTTCCCTTAAGGCAGTTACTCGTAGCAGTAGAATAACACCATCCCTGAATCAAACCTCACTCTTTCCTTATGCCAACAGAAAAGTCAGACCCTCAGAATTTCTCAGCATTACCCAAAAGAGTGAAGGCCTGTTGACACCATTATCCAGAGTTCAATTGTAGACCCTTTATCTGATTTTGCCTTCTTCCTTTTTGCCTGAATTTCTATTTCTTGACATTACAAAATCAAATACATATACAAACATTCTTAAAAACCATAATCAAGTTCACCAAACTAAACTTCTAAGCTGCACACACGTCTCAAAAACCAAGAATATTCAAAAACCTCAAATAGCAAATAAGGCAAATGATAGAGATGATCCGCTAACCTGTATTTCGCCGATTCATGACAATAAATTGAAAACGCGGTTGTGTATTCCTGATAACGGCAACAGTCAACAATGATCATTTGGAAGCAACACATTTATGACAACAAAAAAGAAAACATCACGACAAGCTCACCTCTTGACAACGAAAAGAGATCCTTCCACGTCCTTTCGACTCTGCCATGAAGAATCCACAGATCACTGACGAGAAAAGGAAAGCGAAACTAAAGAAAAACGCAAAATTCAATAAACAAGAAACGCGAGAACGGAAGGCAATGTAGGATCAAGTTGGTAGGGTGTACCCATTGGGTAAGGTCGACATTGAACTCGTAGAAGGTTACATGTGCGGCAGTGATGAGAATTTCCTCGACGAAAGGGTCGATTCGTTGAAGAACAGTTAAATTAAGGAGCTTTGTGCTGTGTTGGTCCAAATTGGGCATTAATTTCCCGTTTTGAGACATTCTCTGTGTTTCAACTATTGTTATTATTATTATTATTACTGAAGTTTTTAACAAATTGAAAGCAATTACTAGGAAACCATAACCTAGAATTTGAGTATTTGAGGTTTGAAGAAAGATGGTCGGTGATGTGATTTGATGGTTGACGAAGAGGTTATTGAGTTGGAGCCGGGGGTCCGTCGGATTGAACCCACAGTCGCATATGGTGAATGGACAAAAACAGCCTCTCTCTCAACTTTGGGCCTACAAATCTTCTCCCAGCTTAATCATTTAAGCAAGTGTAACCAAATACGAATATCAATAGTTTTATTCACTCCAAGTCTAACCAAATACGAATATCAAGAACTCACAATAATTTACAAATTAATTGCAATAAATAAAATTTTAATAATTCATAGTAATCTGCAATTTTTATAATTTAGAACAAAGTAAATAAGATTTTAAGTCAAATTGTATGAAAATTTGTAAGGTTTTCTAGAAAGTTTTTATCTTCTTAATATGGTTTAGCCTTTTGAAGTGATCTCTTGACAAGTTCATTTACCTTTTTGAGGGATTAGCAAACTATTGGCTACATAAGATCAATGAAACAGAGAACACAAGACTATAAATAGTAGTGGTAAACCGAAGGGACAAAATTGGCAACCAATCAAATTAAATCAAATTTTCATTAAGTATATATATACTAAGGACGAGTTGGGATGGACGACCACACAATCCATCCCAACCGTCCATCTAATCCGACAGTTATTCCCCCCTGTTTAAAAGTTCCAGAGATATCCATTTAATCCAACGGTAAATCCATCCCCCTCCTCCACGAAATCCATCCCCCTAGTCCGTTTGATCGGACGGCTGTCTCTTTATTGAATGTTGTGTCGTTCAGTGTTGTGTTAAGTCATCTCACGGTGAAT
>JANZLC010000201.1:4508127-4522555 GCA_026413385.1 Erythroxylum gracilipes
AAGTCTACAAAATATAGCGGGAAGCTATGATTTGGATTCTGAACTTTTATAGGCATCCTGAAGCAGCCTTTTTCTCATCAGTCAAAATGATGGCTTGAAATGCATGAAATCAGCCAGTTGCTGATATTGACAAATCTTTCATGGATTTTAACTTGTTGATGCTAGCAAGTTGGTATTTTAAAGAACGTAATTCGTATGAACAAACAGAAGTTGGGAAAAGAGTCGTCACAAATGGTTACTCTCTTTGTAAACATGTATGGAAGGAATTCAATGTATCATTTGCTTTTGATTGTTTACATCAAACAAGTAAATATATTTAATTTCAAATCAATTTAAAATTTGATAAAGTTCAAGTTTATCAAACTTTATATCAAGTTCAAGCATTAAAACTTATTTTATTTTTTTTTCGCGAGGAGTTTTAGGAAGATCTCAATTATAGAAAGATACATTTAAACCATTCATATTAAGACTAATTTTTGGTTAAACTTAGTAAATTTTTTATAAGAAACAAAATTGAAATACTAAATTTTAAACGATTGTATATAAAAATGTAAAAAATCTCAATATTATATGCATTTGGCACCAAGTTGCCAACTTGGGACGTTCATGGACTTAATCACAGGAGCTAATAGAGGTGAGCATTATTCGGGCTGACCCGATTACTCGACTCGACCCGAATTAATTCTGGTAAAAAAATTTCAAATTTCAGGTAATTCGAGTATTACCTGAATTATTTTCGGGCCGGGGTCGGGTAACTGTAAAAAACTTCGGGCCGGCCCAATTACCCGAATTAGGTTATAAAAGTACAAAATTTCGGATTTTTTTTAAATTATAAAAAAAAACAACTTCAAGTAATTCGGGTAAAGCCGAACAAAACTTCAGGTAATTCGAATCGGGTAAACTCGGGTAAGAAAAAATTCAAGTTCGAACCAGGTAAAATGAAAAAAATTCAGATAATTTAGACCGGACTCAAACAGTAAAATTTCGGCTCGAATTACCCGAATGCTTAGCCTAAAACCTAAGAGCTAAGAGCTAAGAGCTAAGAGCTAGGACCAAATCCTCCTGACAAACTGCCAAATACAAGTTACCATCTACGAGACTACGACACAGTCAGCGAGAAAGGCTTAGGAGAATTAAACGGTAAGTGGTTAGCAATAAAATGCCGGTAAAATCACCAGCAACAGATGCGACTCTTCGATATTGCATACGTGTACGGAAGCAACTGGAGATACTACGCATTTTAGAAAAGAAAACGAACCAGAAAAATCCTAAACCGAGTCGACGGGCAACTTGTTTCTGTATGAACATCCACATATTTTAATTTCTGTGGATTTTTAATTACGGAAACTCTTCTATAAGTAGGACGAAAGAATGTAAGTTCTCTACATAGTTGGCAAGCGGCTGTTTTGTTGCTGTTGTTCGTGGGCTGTGGGGGCCGTGGTGGCTGTAATGGTGGTCATCTTTCTTCTGCTTCTCTGGATTTAAACCACCGTCTGATCAGACATGGCCACCTACTTTGTCCTGTTACAGCTGCTCTTTCTGGTCCTCACTCTTTCAGGTTTGTCTTGCTTTCTCCTCATACCCTTTCACTTCTCTGTTTGGCTCTCTGTAAAATGTAGAGAAAGATGACATCTTTGTGTATCAGCTCTGTTTTCTTCTTTCCATGTTGTTGATTGATCCAAGTATACGACTTCTAGTGCCTACACCATTGATTGAGGTCAATTCTCTTTCAACGAAAGCATGGAAAGAACTGGACTTGAAAGTCTGATTCTGAACTTCGGGATTGAGATTTAGATGAATTGCAGTGAATTAAAAAAGATCCTTTTAGTGGGTTTTTGAACATTTTTGCGCCATATAAAGGTGGTGATATGTATTCTATTCTTTCATTCCAGGCACACGAAGTTTGGACTTGAATATCTGGATATTTTCTCTATTAGATACAAAAGTTTTCTTCCTTTATTGTTAGAATTTGTGAACAAATATTCTGTATTCGTCAAGTTAATCCCTTTTCTTGTGTTAGTTCATCTTCTCTGTTGTTCTCGTGGTTTTGTTACCAAACATTTAGCTCTGTTTTCAGATTCAACTGTCCAAATCCAAGGCCTTGGAGTTGGAATTAACTATGGCCAGATAGCCAACAATCTCCCATCACCACCCCGTGTCTCCTCTCTCCTTCAGTCCCTCAACATCAGCAGAGTAAAGCTCTATGACGCTGACCCAAATGTGCTGCTCGCGTTTTCCAATACCAACGTAGATTTCATCATCGGACTTGGAAGTGAGTCCCTGCAGACTATGACAGACCCCAATAAAGCTCAGAGTTGGATACAACAACATGTTCAAACCCACGTTCCTCAGACGAAAATCACCAGCATCATCGTAGGAAATGAGATCTTTAAGTCCAATGACAGACAGTTGATGTCTTATCTCTTTCCAGCTATGCAAACGGTTTACAATACTCTAGTAAACCTTGGGCTAGATAAGCAGGTTACTGTCACAGCAGCACATTCTCTGGACATCTTAGCCAATTCCTATCCTCCTTCCTCAGGGACTTTCAGACAGGATCTTGTTGAGTATATCCAACCAATATTGAATTTTCACTCCCAAACCAAGTCTCCTTTCCTCATTAATGCGTATCCTTATTTTGCCTACAAGAGCAACCCCAGTCAAGTGCCATTAGACTATGTACTTTTCCAGGCAAATCAATCAATGACAGATCCTAATACCAATTTACAGTATGATAACATGCTGTATGCTCAAATTGATGCTGTGTATTCTGCAATTAAAGCCATGGGGCATACCGACATTGAAGTCCGAATTTCAGAGACTGGGTGGCCCTCCAAGGGTGATGCAGATGAAGCTGGAGCAACACCAGAAAATGCAGGCCTCTACAATGGTAATCTGCTGAAGAGAATACAGCAGAAACAAGGAACTCCAGCCAAACCATCAGTTCCAGTTGACGTACACGTTTTTGCACTTTTTAATGAGGATTTAAAGCCTGGTCCAACTTCAGAAAGGAACTATGGTTTATTCTATCCTGATGGTACTCCAGTTTACAACATTGGGCAGCTGAAGCAGGGGCAGCTGCAGCAGGGCAATCTTCCAGAGTTGGTATATTCTTCAGCCTCACGGTGCAAGGTAAGTCACATTTTGTCTCTTCCATAAATTCTACTTAAAAACTCTTGCATTAGTAACAGCGAATAATGTTTCAGGGATTTTCTTTCCTTATCATGGTTATCTTTGTTATGGTGAACTTAATCTGGGCGTAGTAGCCACCACCTAATTCATGGGACCAAGGATGGAGACATCAAAACAAACAACTCACCCATTGATCATCGCCCAAGAAGAGGACTTTTAGGTGAGAAATTTATTGCCTCATTCTTGCGGAAATATCTCTACATTGGTTTCATTTCTTTACGAGATTGTGTTTTGCATGTCCTTTCTATGTTACTAGCTTGTAGTCTAGAATTTTGTGGCTAAAGAGTCTGGCTGCTGCATTGAATTTGAAGTCTAAATTAGGAGGCTACAGTCTCTAATTTTTGTCTTTCTTTAACGTAAAAGATAGCAGTAATGGGTCTCCGTCTCCACTTGCAATCGTGCGTGTGAATCTTTCTTTGAGCAAAATTCTTGCTATCTTCAATCACACAAAAGTCCAAACTTGTGTCTGTCAGGTGAGGAAATCATTAGTGTCAACCCTTCCACACAAAGCTCTTAGAAAAGGTTCCTGATTTTTCCTTACCCTTCCAAAGGTTGATTCCTTATCGCTCTTGTCTTTGATTGTAAGCTCCATCTGTAAAGGCGGTATTCTCTTTGTCTGCACCGATTATCGCAAACCCAAAAGCGAATTTCCAATACCGGCCTTTTTTGGACTGATCCCATATGTCTATTTGAAGTAGAACATCAACAGGATTACCATTGGTGTCTTGTAAGGGATCGAAGAACAAATCAACAAATCGTGGAACTCCATAATAAAATATCTTAAAATATGGTAATAGCTTCATCATTTCCAAGCATCCAAGTTGCCGCCTTTGCTGGACTTTTGTGATGCTGGTAGGCGAAAGGAAATTGGGATTTGTTTCTTTAAGCATAAAGTAGGCTGCTGCTTGTCAACTTGCCTGCATTCATATTAGGTAATTCTTGCATCAGCAACGGCCCCGTAAATCGAGGGGAGGATAAGATTGAAACCTACCCGATTCCACTTGACCATCCCACACAAGTAACTGCCTTTCATAGTCCGTTTTATTTTTTAGACGTCATTAATGCATCACGGTTCCAATCTTGGATTTGATGGTGGAAACATACGGTTGCTAAACAAATCTGTGTTGCAGGACGGCGATGATGGCGGGTGGGAGTTTCGTTTCTAAAGAAACATACCGGGGAGACAGTCATTTCTTCAGGAAAAACTGTAGCATTTTTTTTGTAGTTTTCATATCTAGGACAGCAAGAGACATTAGTTCCCATACACTATGTAAGTTTGAGATTAGGAATTTATTTACGGATGGTTGTACACTAGTCTGCCCTAAACATAGCCCGAGATAAAGTAAAAAGAAGGTTCTAAACTCTAATATGTAAATTTTAAAAAAATATTTTTGTTATTAAATTTTAATATTCATATATTATGACTAAAATTATAAATTCAGATACTCAATAAATTACTAAATAATTATAATAATAGATAAATGTCATTTGTAATAAATTTATTAAAAATAATAACGTTAACAACGGTAGCTTTATAATTGTCTGTTTAATGAGTGTTTAGAATATTTTTTTCACCCCAATGTTTTTTTTAAATTAAAAAATATTTTTTAATAGATATGCAGTTAAAATATAACTTTTCAAAAATTCTTGAAATTTTTTTTAAATAGATTTATTAAATTAATTAATAAGCCTATTTTTACTACTTTTTGTCCTTATGTTTTACACATAATTCTCATAATATTTATAAATTCATCTTTTCATTTATTATGTATTTAACTATTTACTTAACTTGGATATTTATTTTGAGATTTATATAATATTATTTGATTTTTTATATATTTTAATATTTGTTTTCGATATTATTTTACTTATAATCTATATAAAAGATTTGGTTAGATATATTTTTATTTATGTTTCATAGGGTTTAAAATTATATAATAATTAATAAATTGTGCTTTGTATATCGTTTAATATACTTTAAATAATATTTATATGCATAAATACTTTTATTACAAAATAAAATATAATTAAAATTAAAAATATTTTTATTTTTATGTTGCCAAATAGTTTAACTATACGAAATTTTTTTCAAAAAAAATTCTTTTTTAAATAACAGTCGAACAATTGATTGGTTTATTAATTTTTTTTCAGAAATACTATACTAACAAAAGCTCTATTAATATAAATTCAACTAAACATAGGCTAAGTTTAAATGCATCATTTAGAGAAAGCAGATGGCCGCGTTTAACTAGTTTCTAACAAGAGTTCGCTGGTTTTGAGATCTGAAACATTATAAATTCCCATTAAAATAGTATGTTTCCACTGAATCATCATGTCAACCTGAACTTGTCCGATTAATCAACACTATAATACTCCCGTAACAAAGAAAATGGAGAAGTAGGTGTCACAATAATCAATACTCTTGTATTTGCTATCATTACTACAATGGAACTTCTCCTCTCATTACTTACAACAAGCTTGAATTAACACACCTGAATATTCACATTCCTCACAACTCAACAACAACAACACAGCACCAGGATGAATCGTACTGATAAGCAAAATTTAAGAAGGTACAAAAGTAATCAGCCTTAGTCTCTAATTAATAGAGAGGCGGACATTCTTCAGTAGTCAAATGTATATTTTTACCAGAAAAAACAAAGAATGAACAAATCAACCAAGACCATGATGAGATTCCCAAAATGAATTACAACAAAAATGAATTTCATATCAATCATATGTCACGAGAAACGGGATAATTGTTGACATGAATTCATCATAACCAAATGTTGCTGTGCCAGTATAACGTGAATCCTTCTCCTTAAACTTTTCGGTTAATCCCTGAAATCAGAGTAGTTCAAAAGCCAGATAAGAACCGATATCCTGAAGGACTAAAATCTAAATTTAGAACATCTTTCAAAATTAAACTTAAATTCATCAGGAGGCAAGCAATGCATTGAAAGCTAACTCAGAAATATAAGATACTTATACTTCAAATTCTAAATAAATCATCAAATAAAATAAATGGAAAGAAAAAAGCAAGAAGTCACTCCTGAAATTTGATGTCTCACCTTCAAAATCATCCCTATTCTGCAAAATCCATGAAAAAACAGAAACAAAACAAAAGACCATCAGATCTCAACTCTGTTAAAACTTGTACATGCAGGAATTTCTTTGGAAGAGATACTTACTCAACGAAACTGTCAAAATCGAGTTCAATTTTTCTCCCAGATCCATCATCATACTTGGATATCAGAACCTTAAAAACAGCAGGTGGAACTGCATATCCAAGACCGTAAAGAGCATCCCTCAGTTCAAATAAATCAATTTTCCCACTTCTATCTCTATCATATCTCTCAAATACGCCCTGCAAGTAGAATTTAGAAAACATCAATTTGATGACTAACACAGCACAACGACGTATCATATAAGAACAAGGTCTTTTGGAAGCTTTAACAATGCCAATATTCAGATTGCAACAAAAAGAAAGTATGAGAGTTCTTCTAACAGACTATTATAGATTTTATGTTAGACCTTAACATGCAAAATAATCAATCCACTTATATTTTTTTGTTTCAGGTTTTAGATGATAAAGCAATCAAGAGCTTAAAGTGGCTTAAAACACAATAAAAATGCTGATCAACCACCGGAAATTTGTGCAATTGGATTGGATGTTCATCTCCAGAAATAAAAAGACTGCAGTTCTAAAAGAAAACAACATCTCGCATTTCTGCATCTCTAAAGTGAGTAAAATTCTATTACTTAAACTCTTGCTATTTTTCGTCTATTATTAACTTCTCCTTTGGCAAGCTTAACTGTCAATATGCTAAAGGGAAAGGAGATGAGTGTACTCACACGCCATTGACCAAGATAACTCCATAAAGCAGCAAACTCTTTGGGCCCTGCATTAACAGCAAATACATTAGTAACAGCAATAAAGTAACAAAAAGGAAAAAGGAATCAGACAAAAAGTGTAAAGCCGCCATCCAGGTTCAAACTTGAACTTGTCAAAGAGATGAAAATAAGAAGCTCAAATTCATTCATTGGCATGTGCAACTGATACAAAGCACCTTTCAATTCAAAGATGAATCATCAACAGAATCCTCAAAACATATGAAAAAACATAAACAAGTTTCTTTTCAAAACATGTCGATCTAGTCCATATCTTGCTAAACAATCAGAATCACGAATTCAACTAGAAAATTCACTCGGTGCATAAAACTCAGCAACATTTCACAAGAAACCATGTAACACATGTAAATAAATTCTAAATTGAGCTCGCACGAGCTGAAGCCGAAGAAGCAATTCAAGACTTTAATATTTTTATTTCACAAGAGATAACGCAATCAAAACTTCAAAAAGCAAGCTTCAATTCCTTGTTTAATCATAACCTTTGAAATGGGAAAAGTAACGAGGAAGCCGTTCAAACTTACCAATTCGTAAAGAATCGTGCGGATTCTTAAAGAGAAACATCAGTAACCTAATAGTCCTTGTATTGAACTTCTGATACCCAGACGAGAGAGCCTGCTGCAACTCATTCTCGTCAATAAAACCGCTTCTGTCCCTATCAACCATCTGAAAGCACCTAATCACTTCGGGGTTTGTCCCTGGTGGAAAACCAGAGTAGCCATATGAAGAACTGCTCTGCCCATGACCATAAGCCCCAAAATGAGGCGGTTGCTGCTGCCCATGGTTATTTGGCCGAGAAGAATTATATGTGTGCTGCGCCTCATAAGACTCAGTGAGCGATGGTGCAGAAGGTGCATAGGATTGATGAGACGAGTATGGTCTCGTATAGGAGGAAGACATGGATAATCAAGCTTGAAAAGAATAACAAAACTTTCTCTTGTTGAATGTGAGTTGCTACGTCTGGGAACCTCAACAACAGAGTTTATCTAAGCAGCAAAACTTTCGAGATACGAACTGGGAAATTGAAAAGATTGTTTCTTTTGTCCGGTTTTTTGAGGAATGGAGACCCAGGATGAAGAGAACAGCTAAATGGAGACCCGGGATTATGGTATATGAAGAAGAAGATTGCGTGGGTTTGGGGGCCGTGGAAGTATCGTGTGATAGTTCACGTTGAAAAGGTCCAACATTGTCACCTTTCTTTCGCTTTACGCCAATGTAACCGTTGTTACTTACGTTGGAGAACAACATTCATTTGTTTAATGTTGGAGATAAAGCAACAGTGTTCATTGACGTATCAAGCTTGGCTGCTTTGTCATGCAGAGCAGTGAAGGTGGTCAATACACGCTCAACTTTTTTCTTTGAGACCAATGGCTATATTAGGCTTCACAATGGGCTCAGGCCCAGACCATATTAGACTTAAAATTCAAGCCTTTTGGTAAGCCTGATACATAGACCCTTTGATAAAGAAAAAAATATTAGTAAAAAAGACACCACGCATGATAAATAATTAAAAGTGAAACCAAGTAATCATTTAAATCCAAATTTTAGAGTATGTTTTGTTGGAATTAAGATTTTTAATGAAATTGAAAGATTTATAATAAAATTAATGTAATATCATAAAATTGTTATTTGAGAAAAAAAGAAGGGTTCATAACATAATATAATGAAATGTTATTTGAGAGAAAGATTTATAATATAACGTATTGATTTATCATTTTATATTTTATTATAAACCTTTCAAATTGAAGATTTCTTATTTTTATTGTTTAGAATAAAACGAGACGTAACATGAAACCCTCTTCTTTTATTTCATTCCATTAAAAATAATTTTTTAAATAATAAAATAATATTTTATTTTATTAATAAACCTTAAGTTGGGCTCCAATTCAAAGAAACCGGATTAGTGGAGAGGTTATTGGGCAATTCTTATTTTTAAAATAATTTTCAGGTCCAAGAGATAAACCCAGATGAAACAGAATTTGAGCTTTGAGTTCGAACCGGGCCGGTCCGAATTCAGGCTTAATTGCTACGCCACCGTTCAATAATGGCGGGAAATTCTAGTCACTAGACAGTGGTGGTGTGCTTGGAAGAGTTGGAGAGGGGTAGAGAGAGACGGGGGCTTTAGGGTAGGTTGTTGCGTCGGGATGACGGAAAGAGAGAAAGTGGTGGCGGAGGCGGAGGAGCTTCCCAAGGCGATTGTACGGCGAGTGGTGAAAGACTCCCTGTCCCAGTTCTCCGGCGACGCGGACATCCACGTCCACAAAGACGCACTTCTGGCTTTCTCCGAATCCGCTCGTATCTTCATCCACTACCTTTCCGCCACGTAGTCATTCTCTTTAATTTCTCTGATTTAGGGTTTCTCTGAGTCGATTTCTGATTTGGATTTATGATTTAGGGCTAATGATATATGCAAGGAATCGAAGAGGCAAACCATCAACGCTGATGACGTCATAAAAGCTATTGAAGAAATCGAATTTCCCGAGTTTATTGCCCCTCTCAAGGCTTCTCTTTCTGGTCTCTCTCTATTTCCTCCGTCATCTTGACCCTATTGTATTTACAACCCTGTAACTTCTCTTAAGCTATGCATAGAAGTATTTGAGTCCAACATTTTTCGGAATGTTCAATCAGGCTTATTTGAACAAATCAATCTATGTTCTTTAGGTAAAGTCAATCATTTTTATCCTTTTGTGGAACTTGAGGTTGATTACCATCTGATAGTGTTCTGTAATGTTATTGTATGACCATGGAAATTCAGTCTTCAATGCTTAAGAACATAAGAAAATAATAGTATATTGGCTCACCACTTCTGTGAAGTTTGACAAGATATTCTTGTTAATATGTTTCCTACTGTGATGACAATAATACCTCCTAGCAACAGTTGCTTTCATAGCCAAATGGGTCCATGCTTACTGAATCTCATCCTACTGGGATTATGTTGGCAAATTACACTGTTTACAAAGTATTTTAGTTATTTCTTGGCTTTTTTTGCTAGTGTTTGTTGTTTGAGGAGGTGAGGGGTGGTGGTTTTACAGGTTTCAGGCAAGAGAATGGATACTTATCGAAATTGTCATAGGATCTTATTGGATTGACTTGTTATCTGGTGACAACAGTTGTGATTCAGAAATAAGATGAAAGCTTAATTGGGAGAGGATCTCCTAATGCTGGTGCATTTTTTTGACAATTATGAAATGCACCTAATAAGTTGGATCCTGCAGTTTACTTGCAACTTTTAGCTGAAATATTCTATATGAAGAACTGACAAGCTTTTGGTTTCATTCTAGAGTTCCGGCGGAAGAATGCTGGGAAAAAGGCTGGCGCATCAGAGACTACTGAAGTCAAAAAGAAGAAGAAAAAAGAAGAGGAGCCATCAAGTAAAGGTGTAAGTAAGAAGCTGAAAAGTGGAGGGAATGCAAATGGAAAAGATGCCTGATGTAAAGACTAAGAACTGTTGTGAACTAGCATAGCATTGAAGACAAATCTGGGGGATAATTCCTTATCTTATCTTAGTAGCCTGAAGGCTGACTCTTAGCTGCTTCAAAATGGTTATTGGATACGGTAGGGCCGATCATGTTGTACCGCTATTCACAGAATTTAGTTTAGGTCTTTCGAAAGCTTGTTTTACATTACTTGGTTTGCAACTTTTTATTAAAAATTCACATATTTGGATGGCACGTATGATCTGCTGCTTTAAGTTCATTGCCGAAGGATGAAATATTAGACCCTGCAATACTTATCTGTTCAATTTTGCCTTTAAATTATTTTATTTTTATTAAATGAAATCTATGAATCAAATTAGCTTTTCTATAAGTGGTAAAGATTTTTATTAAATTATTCTTTCTAATGTGTCTTTTTTCATATTGATCCATACCAGTCACCCCCATTATATTCCCTTTCGACTCCATCAATCAACTCTACTAGCTCCAAGCTGAAGGTAAACTATAGCATGCCACAATCAACCATAATGACAAACTATAATAGATTTTCTCTAACTTAAATATGAATGATCTTTTTTCTCAAAAGATCATTGCATTAAATATTCTTTTGAATACTTTATTAAGTTTATTTTATTTTATGTAGATATTTCATAATTTAATCACGAAAATTGTTTTAAAAAATAATTTATAGGGAGTAACTTAATAATATCCACTTAATATATATGAAAATTAAAATAACAATAATAACAACAACTAGTGAAAGTTTCACTGATCGCGAGGTTTGGAGAGTTCAAAAGTATGCAGGCTTATTCCTAATTGATAGAAAGTTTGTTTAATAACTTAATAATATCCACTTAAAATATATGAAAATGAGATAAAATAAAATATTTAATAATATGTTTAAAATTAGAATATTTATTATTTATTATTTAAACACAAAACTTATTTTAAAGAAACAAACATATAAAATATTATAAATGAATATCACAGTAACAATATAGTTTATCAAATAATTTCTGTAGAAAAAGTTATTTGTAAATTAATATATTTTAAATTAATTTTTTTATTAAATATGTAATATTATATTTATTTGTAAATGAATATCTTTTTAGTTAGTGTGATTTACTAAATACGTAAATGTATATTCTTTGATAAGTTATTTATAAATGAATATTTACTTGATTATTATGGTATTTTAAAACTATGCTTGTGCATTCATTAAAAAAAGTTTCCTATATTACTATGTTATTAAGTATGATTATGATATATTTATTTCACTTATTACAAAATTATCTTTTATGCATATTAATTCATTTGCATATTTCAATGTTTTAATTCCACTGCTTAAAGGACTTGCAAAACAACTTCTTTTCCCTTTGCAAGTTCCAATGTTTTTATTTCTTATTTTTGAATGTAAGATCATAGGTTATGTATGAAATTTCAAAACAACTCTTTGGTAGATATAAGAAAAATAACTAACTTATCTATGTGTGTTTTGGTGTCTATCATCTCCGCCTCATGCATGATGGATTTATTTGATTGGAATTATGCAATATTTATACTTATCCAATAACTCGTATAGTCAACATTGGACAACGATAGATTGCTATAAATCTATGAGGAATATATGACATTTCAACTAAAAAATCAGTCCTTGATTATTTAGTATGCTATATGCTAAGTCATATCCTACATCTTTATTCTTCTTTAATCTCATTTATTTCTCCATGTTGTAATTTGTATTCAATTCTTTCACAGTTGAATACATTTTTTTTATGTGAGTCACCAACAAAAAATTACCTCCTATTATTAATTTAATTTAATTTGTTTTCATAGAATTGTCTTATAAAATTGCATAACATATGATCTCTCATAATATTCTAAAGTAGCAAATCCTAAATTAAATTCTTAAGAATTAGACAAGAGTCATAAGGGCATATTACAAGGCTTATTTAATCTCTAGAGCCTTATATAATGTAGGTTAAACTCTTATAACTTGTTTTGATCTCTTTTCACATATAGTAAGAATACGTTACGGTATTATTATCATCTTTTCATTTAGAGTGGATATATTTTATTTATGAAATATCATACAAATGTTGGTTCAAATAACTTAAACCTTAAACTTTAATCCTAAACGCTAAATCCTAAATCCTAATTTCTAAACCATAAGCCTTAAACTACAAAACATAAACCTTAAAACCTAAACTATAAAACTCTAAACCTTAAACCCTAAACTTAAAAATAAAACCCGACACTAAGTGCATGCGTTAAGGAATGCAATTCTCTTAGAATCAATTTTTCTTTAACAAGCAAGACAAAAAATGATTGCCTTCATCCATTCGCTATCAAAAGCATCAAATCAATCTATTCTCATCATCATTGGAGTCATTTTCTACAACAAACTGTAGCAATAAATAATTACAATATACAAGCAAAGGTTCTCCCTGTAATAAAATATAATAGTTACACTTACCTAAGACCTTGAAATTGTTGGATTAGATTTTTGGCAATTGTGCTAGCAACACCTCTAAATGTACTTAGAAAACCTCCACTTGTGCTCGATGTTGAAAAATAAATAAGGAAACAAAAATTTATGAACTTTAGAAATTAAACCTTAAACTTTAATCCTAAAAACTAAATCCTAAATCCTAATATCTAAACCCTAAGCCTTAAACTATAAAACCTAAACCTTAAAACCTAAACTATAAAACTCTAAACCTTAAACCTTAAACCTTAAACCATAAACTTAAAAATAAAACCCAACACTAAGTGCAAGCGTTGAGGAATACAATTATCTGAGAATCAGTTTTTCTTTAGCAAGCAAGACAAAGAAGGGTTACCTTCATCTCATCTCTATCAAAATCATCAAATCAATCAATTCACATCATCAATGAAGTCGTTTTCTGCAACAAACTGCAGCAATAAATAATTACAATATACAAGCAAAGGTTCTCCCTGTAGTAAAATGCAATAGTTACACTTACCCAAAGCCTTAGAGTTGATAGATTAGATTTTTGGCAATTGAGCTTGCGACACCTCTGACTGTACATAGAACACCTCCACTTGTGCTCGATGTTGACAAATAAAGAAGGAAACAAAAATTTATGAACTTCAAAAATTAAAGATTATACCAAGTATAGCATTATGACAAAAATTGGAAAAATACGAATTAAGTCAAGAATACACATAATCATATCAAAATAATATTTGCAACATGCAGAAAGAAGATGTGAACTTAACAAAACACCTAAATCTTAAACCTTAAAGTTAAATACTAAATCTTAAATCATATATCCTGTATCCTAAAGCCTAAAATCTAAACTCTAAATCCTAAACCCTAAAACCTAAACCTTTAACCTTAATCCTAAATCCTAATACCTATAACTTAAACCTTAAACTTTAATCCTAAACATTAAATCCTAAATCCTAATTTCTAAACCCTAAGCCTTAAACTATAAAACATAAACCTTAAAACCTAAATTATAAAACTCTAACCCTTATACCCTAAACTTAAAAATAAAACCCGACACTAAGTGCATGCGTTAAGGAATGCAATTATCTTAAAATCAATTTTTCTTTAATAAACAAGACAAAAAAATGGTTACCTTCATCCCTTCGCTATCAAAAGCATCAAATCAATCCATTCTCATCATCACTGAAGTCATTTTCTGCAACAAATTGTAGCAATAAATAATTACAATATACAAGCAAAGGTTCTCCCTGTAGTAAAATACAACAGTTACACTGTTGGACCCCAAACTAGTTTTATTTATTTTTGACGCATGTTTTGAATTTTGAAGTCTTATTAGATCAGTTAATTGGAATTAAATTTTGCTAAGGTTAGAATTAAATTAAAGTATGAGTAAGGTATTGAATTTTGGCCTAAAATT
>JANZLC010000201.1:4525795-4545524 GCA_026413385.1 Erythroxylum gracilipes
AAAGGTCGGTCAGCTGGAATGTTTTTGGATGACATAGATAGTTGTCATGTATTGTTTTCTCAGTTTTGTGGAGACCTGTACTAGACTTTGTAGATATATGTAAATTAAGGATTGCAGATGACATTGTAAAGCTTTGATTGTGAGAAATGACATGAGGAAACTTTTGGTTTCAAAAATGTGCTCTTTATAATAAATATTCAAATGATGCCATGTGGAGTAAATGTAGTGTTCGATCGTAGTGCGCCTTTATCGTAGGATATGTATCGGAATGACCTCCGGGCGTCCCAGTTCATACTCTGCGATAAGGGGGCGCTATAGATACTCTAATATTTCCCCTCAAGTGCAACTGGGACTAGACATCCAGTTGTCACTTGAAATAAACACTGGACTGAGACACTAGGACTGGACATCCAGACATGCAACCATCAGCTCTAATACCATATTAGAATTTTTAATATGGGCAGAGTGTAAAGTCCGTTAACAAGAATTGAGCTTGGGTTAACCATTGCCAAAATGACTAGAACTAGTCATTTGGATAGTTAGCCCTAACCACTTATAAACCCTTTAACACTTTCATGTTTAGTCAATATAAGATACTCTAACAAGCATAAGGTAGTCGTGCTATTTGAGAGTAATTTACTTTCATGGTTTGTGAGGACGAGGGATAATGTCAAGGGTTGGGTGAGTCGGTTCTGTAATGCTTTGAGTAAAAATATTGTTGTATCACAAGTAAAAGTTGTTTAAGTTGGGTGAGGGCTCCGCAGATGTATACAAGGTATGTCGAACTGCGTATCAAATATCGAGTGTTGATTTGTTTATTTTGTGCTTAATTTCATGTTTTCTTTTGTGCTGGAAAATTGAAAGTTATTGAAACGTTTGTTTTATATCAAGCAACTGACAGATACAGTTAAAATCAAATACGACAGGATCAGAATTTTGTGAAACTACATCCTTTCGAATTTGCAATTAGTATTAGAGCCTGGGTCATCGAATCAGAACTTGGTACGTCAATTTGGTGCAAATTTGTGTTTCGCATTTATGGCTACAAGAGAAAAGGCATCAACCACCAGGTCATCGTTGTTAAATGGTTCAAATTATCCTGCATGAAAATCACGGATGAGAGCATTTATTTAGGCACAAGGAACAAAATCATAGAACTCAATTTTAAATGGCTAGACACATCCAGTGATGATCGATGAAAAGGGAGAAGTAGTACGTAAAGATCCATCTTAATGGACAAGGGCTGAAGAAGAGGGAGCGCTCGAAAATTCTTAAGCAATGTATGCTATCTTTAGTGTAGTAGATGAAAGTTGCTTTGTTATGATATCAACCTGCGAATTGGAAAAAGAAGCGTGAGACACTCTACAAACAATGTATAAGGGATCAAAATCTGTGATAACTTCAAAGCTTCAGATATTGGCTGCTAGAATTGAAGAGCTGAAGATGGATGAAAGCGAAACTATTGGAAACTTCCATGAGAGACTGCGTGAAATTGCAAACCAAACACATCAACTTGGGAAGAAGTATTTGAATTTGAAACTCATCAAGAAGACATTGAGATCAATGCCTCCAAGATTCATACCAAAAATTGCAACCATTAAAGAAACTCATGATATCAATGGATTATCTTTGGATAAGGTAATTGGGATTCTCACCAACTTTGAGATGAATTTATTGAGAGATAAACGAGAGAAGAACAAAGGATTGCATTGCAAGTTGAGGTTGGAAAATCTGTAAATGACTTAGGAGATGAATCCAATGAGAATGAGAATATAGAGTTATTGACATGAAATTTTAACAAGTGGTTAAAGAAGTTGAAGAAAGATAGACCCGGGTTTAGGTAAAATGGTAAGAGCTAATCAAATAATAATTTCAAGCAATAAGCTAAAACCCAAAAGGGTAAAAGAAAGGTGAAGAAAGTTCATGTCATAAACGTCAAGGCTTCGGCCATATGCAAACGAAATGTACTAACACTTTGAAGAAGAGAAAAGGAAAGTCTTATATGAGTACTTGGAGTAAGAATGAATCTGGAAGTGAGTATAGTAGTGAAGAGCAATCTGTGAGCAATAATGTTGCGTTAGTTGCTTTATACAACAAAAGTCCTGTTGCTTGCTTAATAATAACCAGAGAAGAAATTGACGGAGAAAACGAAGATGAATCAGTCCAAAATTCCAGCAAAAATGCAGATGAATTAATCGATAGTTTCAGTTCATATTATGAAAGTGATGATAGTGATTCAAATTACAAAAGGGAGGATATTTGCAAAGCTTATGAGTTAATGTATGCTAAATGAGTCCAAACATATAAGAAGAATGAGAAACTGAAGAAGGAAAACTCTACCATGAAGAACATCATTCAAGATCTAGAGAAGAAGTTGTTATCTATAATAGAGGAGCCAAATGAAACAAATTTAAAGCTGACCAGTACGGAAAAAAGGATAAGAATATTAAATGGAGGTACCGAAGAGTTAGAAAAGTTGCTAGAAATGGGTAAGGTTAAAGGAAACCTTCAAGTTATTGGCTATAAAGGTGAATATTCTAAGTCAAATGATGAGAAAAATGGTGCAGCCAGATTTGTCCAAGGAGAAACTTTACGGAGGAAACACAAATTTATACCTACTTATCACTTTTGTGGGTTGTAATATCCCATTTTTCCAGAACATGCTTAGGTTTTAACCTTATATTAAATATTGCACATACATATATAACATTAGCATTCATACACGAATTGATATTTGTGCACTTTGCAAGTTAGCATATGCACTCAATTGACTTATTCCAGGGTATGAAAAATGTTAAGTGATCATAATGTGAATTGTGTTTTGATATGTCTTGAATTTTGGTATGATTGGATTTCAATTAGAAAATTTGGAATTAGATATTATGGATTGGAAAATTGATAAATTAAAATGTACATTTGGATTAGGAAAAATGCCAAGTGGTAAGATAAATTGATACATGAAAATTTGGATGATTTAGCCTATAATTGAGTGACATTTAGCATAGTTAAATGAGTGATAAATGGACAAGTAATTAATTGACAAATGGATCAATCATTATGTGACAAATGGACTGGTAAGTTGATGACAAATGACATAGTTGATTAATGGAAAAGTGACCTAGTTAGTTGGAGACATTTGGCAGCAAATATGCTTGATAAGTTTTGAACATGCCATAAGACATATGGCTATTCAATTACATGACACCTAACACCTTAGCTGGTGAGTTTCTGCAGGAGTATGTTTCGTTCAGCACATTTCTCTTCTTCTTTCTTCTCACCCACCACTAAAACCCTCACTTCTTTCTTCTCCCTATGTACGTTTATGCTTATGTCCAATTGCTATACAAAAATCCATGTTTTACCCTCACAAAATTAAGTAAAAGATCAACTGGAAGTTGCCCACATGTTCTAGCTGAAATCCAACCAAGTTCTACCTTGAATGTGTGATGTTTATGCTTGCTTGGAATACTGAATTGTCTTGATCTTTTGAGCAAGAATTGGAGTTTAAAATGTAAGTAAATGATTAGTGTTTATAGCATGTTATGATAGAGAATTGATGATGATAAATTAGGATGAATTACATAAGATGTTAATGATTGATTGTGCTAGAAACTTTTGCATGAACTTAGAAGTGTTTCTTTTTTGTTTTTAGTGTATGAAAACCTTGGGATATAGATTGATTTATGGATGAATTAGGTCTATATTTGAAGTATAATGAAGGTGGATTTATGCCAAAGAAATATGTTAATTTGATGTTCTTGAATTGGGAAAGAACTAGGACTATATGTATAATAATGTAAAAGTTTTTGGTTTGATAATTTGTGAGCTGTTAATTGAATAATTTTGAATTGGAATGAGAGATGTTATTGATGAGGAATTGGAGTATGATTTAGGCCTAATAGAGGTATAATTGATGAACTATAAAGAGGCTATTTAACTTTGGTATAAAGTGTAAAAAAAATCTGGAAATAAATGAAAGAAGAATTGCGGGAATATATTAGCTGTAGTGCTTTCACTAAATATACATCGGTGTTTTGGCCATAACTTGATCTATAGACATAAAAATGGGATGATTTTAAGTTTATATTAAACTAGAGACATATGGCTATAATTTTCATGAGGAATCGAATTTTAATTCTATCACTAAGAGTTTCAAAATTTGGCTTGAAGTTAAGTTTTTGGATTATGTCACTGTTTGAGAATAGTCTGTATAATTTTGGGTATACCTTGAAAAATATTGAACCAAATTATATGAAATTTAGTTCATTAGAAACTTAAGACATATGGGAACATGTTTTTAGAAGAATGTACTGCCTAATGACTTCATTTTCTATGTCATAATGGCCATACAAAACTGACCCAAAACCTGTCCTGAGAAAATCTGGAAAACTAATGAAGGAATTGGATGGGAACTTTTGGATAACCCATCCCACGATTGTGGGAATTGCATGGAAGTAAATAAAATGTTCTTTTGTGTAATTCTTGAAAAAATCAAGGATAAGGTATTTAACTATAATGCATTTGGACTTGATTAAGGTTTAAAAAGAACATAATTTGATGGTGCAAAAGTTGGTTAAATGTGTGATAAGTTTTGATTGGTAATTGATGTTATACTTAAAGGAAAAGAATGTTGGATAATTGATAATGCATCTAAGTTTGGATGAATGAGTATTGAAGAAAGTAGGGTATTTATGAATGAGAATTGGGTGAATGTATGAGTATATGTTGCTGAAAAATTTTAGGTGAATGTATAGATTTAACTTGCTAAAATTTCAGATGTAAGGTACCAATTGTGTGTATTATAAGAAGCTTTTTTATCATGGAAATGTTTAAGGATAAGTGTAAAGTATAATTGATGAATTTGGAATAAATCAAGCTATTTTAAACGGACAAACCTGATTGCACAATGATAATATACAAAGTACGATGTTGAATGGTTAAGAAATTTGAATAAGGTTTCATACCTAGGAAAACAACAATTGAGCATGCATTGAACATGACATATGTATATATGTGCACAAATGAATATGTATTCGATTGATCGACTTTGTAATGTTAATTATGTGTGAATTGTATAATTTTAGACCCTCAATTCGAACGTCATTCAGACATTGCCAGACCATCTAGGCAATAACATAAATTGGAGCGTACTGTGAGTCAACCTAGATGATATCACTATGATTGATTTATTTATGCTTCTATTTAATTCCTATATATTGAACTGGTAATGAATTGATTGTGATTTGTTTATGAATTCCAAACTTTAATGGTCCGAGGAGTTTGATATTTGGGAATGTATTGGAAGTGTTCTATTTGCATCTGAATTCTGAATGATATCTGTATATTCCACGAAAGTTAAATGCCGGACTTAGGTCTGATGAATATGAGATTCTGTCTGTGCATCATAAGTGAATGCTATATATGGCATATTCTGTTATTTGATGCATTTTCATAAAATGCATGTTCAGATAAAGGCGTTATGATCAGAGTAGCCAGTCTGAAAGAGCTTTAAGCTCAGAATTCTGCACGTAGAGCTTTGCTCCGTGATTTCTGTATCTGACTGAGACCAATGGGTCAGTATCTGTATCTATATCTGAAAGGCGCTCGGTCACAATAAATAATAACGAATCTGGAGTCTCATATGCATCTGCGTTTGTATACTTATGATTATGAAATATATTATTATGAAATCTTTTCTAAAATTGTGATGATTAAGTGATATGTCATGATAATGTGATTGATTAGGTTATTTATGTTCTGAAAGAATGTTTGTGAAATTAGTTGATTGTGTAATATTTGTGTATTTAACCTGAGTGAGATCATCAATGATGGTTCACTTATTGAGTTCACAAAACTCATCAAAAATTACAACGTGGCTTTTCAGATACGAGACAAGGACCTAGTTCCTAAGATTGTCTAGAGGAACATTTTGGATTAAGTTATGGCTCAAAGGTCTGTTAGCTGACATCAGAGGAGTTATAGTTTGTAATTTGTAGTTTCTTGTCATATAGAACTTTTGTATAAGGATTGTAAATATTTGTTTCAATGAATACAGTGTAAACTTTTGTTAATGAATGAAATGAAGTGTTGAAGTTTTTAAGTATTGTATATTCTTTATGATGCTATTTAAGAGATTATGTTTGCTCTAACTTACCATTGTCATAGGATTTGTACTTGAATGCCATTTGAATGTTTGGGTATATACTTTATACTAGCGGGATGTTACATACAAAATATTTTAGATAAATGAAACATACTTCATAATCAAGTGTTACATAATGCTTACTATATAATAAACAATGTCAACACATATTATGCATTTATATATAACAATACAATGAATGAACATACATGTATAAATGTATATTAATTATACTTTAATATCTACGTCATTATAAGGACTTCACATGCCTAATATATGTACATCAGAAAACTAGTTTTATTATTGGTTATGCCAACATATCTTATGAAGGTATACATTTAATGATCACTTCATCTCCAGTAACTATATCTTTCATATAATTATACCTGACATTTTATAAGCTTGATTTTACAACAAAATTTGGGATCTTTAAGATGAGATATTGATGTTTGACTATCATAGTTAATTATCACTAGATCAGTTTTGCTTCTTTAGTGACTTCCAAATTAAATAAAAACCATCTAAGTCAAATAGGTTCTTATACTACAACTAAAAATGTTATAAATTTACCTTCTATTATGGATAACCCAATAGGTTATTGTTTCTTACTTTTTCATGATATTACATCATTTTTTAGCAAAAAAACAAATCCAAGGGTAAATTTTCTCTAATCTAAATCCCTCTCCTATTTACATACATATAACTTTGTATAAATAGGTTATTATCTTGATAATACAATGCACAATCGACATTACTTTTAGATACCGTAATATTCTCTTTACTACTTTTTATTGTGCTTATTGTAGATTTGACTGATATTTGCTCAAAATTTCGACAACATAATTAATATTTGACTTGTACATGTTATTGCATACACGAAACTTCTAATTGCACTAAAATATGAAACTTTCTTCATTTTTCCTTTTTTGGGGCTTGTAGAGAAAAAAAATTTGTTAAGACCTTCGCCTTTAGTAATAAGGTTATTGATTAGTTTATAATCTTACATATAGAATCGTTCAAGAATTTTTTAACTTCATGTGACTTGAGAAAGTGACAATAATTTCTTCGAGCGATCTTTCCAAATCTTAACTCCAAAAATATATGCAATTTCACCCATGTCTTTCATCTCAAATTTGGAAGACAATTAACCTTTGATTTGCTTAACAAACTCATAGTCATTACAAACAGTCAAAATATCATCCACATATAAAGATAAAATAGCAAATTTATCTTTGAATCTCTTAATGTATACACAACAGTTTTCATCAATCATGTGGAAACCATGAGAAATAATTACTTTAAGAAAATGTATGGACCACTATCTTAAAGACTACTTTAGGCTATAAATTAATTTTAATAACTGACTCCCTTTAAGTTATTGGCCTATCTCAATGAAATCTACTTGTTATTTCATATAGATTATTCTTCTAATTATCCATTTAGAAAAGCAGTAATTACATCTATTTGATATAATTCAAGATTCACGTTGGCTACTATAACTATGATTAGACGGATTGAAGCAAATCTCATTGCTGGGGAAATTTTCTGTTGGTAATCAATTATCTCATGTTGTTTATATCCTTTAGCCACGAGGCACGCTTTATATCCTTTAATACTTCCATTGAATTTTTATAATATTTTGACAATATATTAGAGAGAGATTAACTAAGTCCTATTCTTGATTTAAACTTAAAGAAATAATTCCCCTTCATTGCTTTCATATATTTTTTTTAGTAGGATTAGTAAGAGTATCGCATACATCATTTAGCTCATTATCTTCTAGCGAGATAATCATATGATTTCTCGTTTAATTTCAAAATGAATTATGGGAATTTATTTTATGTTTACTTCGATGTAAATGAGGTTCATGAGAAACATATTCATGAATGTCTTTATTACTCCTACTCGAGTCAAATACAGTAGGTAAACTATTATGGGTTAGAACCTGCATTGATCTTGATTCAATCCTTTAAGTTTTATATTACTCCCACTCGGATGGAGTCCCTCGTTCTAATTACACATAACATAATCATTATAATCAAGAGTCTTATATAAAAGTACGTTTTTTCATATTTCACTCTAATTTAGAGAGTCATTTATTAAAAATATGACATCTTGCAATTACTCCATTACTGCATTCACCTGTGAACACATCTTTTTGAGTGTCCAAAATATCTAATATAGATTCTTTCTTCCTTCTTAGACCTAGTTTCCTATATTTGTGAGAGAGGTCATAAATGTAGTTTATACAACCCTACGGCTTTATACTTGTCAACTAGGTTTTCTCCCTATTCATAACTCATATAACATATCAGTAACCGATTTTATGGGTACTTGATTAAAACATAAGTGACTGTGAGCAATGAATCACCCTAATAGGTGAGTGCTAAATTTCCTCGTGTTAACATAGACCTAATTATTTCTAGCATTCTATTTTATCTTCCCAAGACGCTATTTTGTTGTGAAGTTCAAAGAATAATCTACTATATTTTTTATACCTTTTTTATCATATAAAATTTTGAACTTATTATACAAGTATTCTTGTTTTTGATCAATTCTTAATACTTTTATTTTCTTGTCTGATTGATGCTCTACCAAATTTTTATACTTTATGAAACAATTTAATTATTCCAATTTGTGAGAAATCAAGTAAGCATGACTATTCCGAGTAATCTATAAAAATGGTGAAATACAAAATCTCACATCTTATCTTTACATTCATTGGATTACAAATGTCAAATGAACATCTGCAATGAATATGAAGCATGTGTTCCCTTTCCAAATGACTTTTTTGTTATTTTACTAGTTAGATAATGTTCACAAATATGTATTTTTACTTTATTTAAATTATTTGAGGGACCTTCTTTAGTTAATAAACTTATTTAATTTTGACCAATATGACATAGTGTAACATACCACTAAATTGTATTATCATTGGAATTATTAGATGATGTAAATAAAAATAACTTATATTACTATTCGAAAAAATAACATCTAGAATAATAAAACTATCCAACATAAATATTGAACATAATAAATCATTCCAAGATATAATTCCATTTATCCATTATGGAAGTTTACGTCACATCCAAGTTTAATCAACACTAATGAAGAAATAAGATTTTGTTATCTTTATAGCAAATACCACATTATCTAGGACCAGGGATTAATTATGACAAATGCCTAACTTCCATTTTCTAATCTCATATGCAATATTTTTTTAATGATCATTTATTAATAAGGTATTTATAGATAAAAAAGACAATAAGCATATTTTCTATTACTTTAATCTCTTAATTATATGCTCATCATGAAATTATAAATGCATAACTGTATATTTATTTAAATTTAAATTTTATATTAAAGAGATAATCATGATGGACAAAATTTATAAAATGTACAATTTTTTTATATATTTAACGTTATTTGTATAAATTTATTATTTATTTTAATTTTCTTGCATCAAATAAAGTTATACGTTATAATTTTTAAAATTCTAAAAAAACTCAGTTTTTAAGTTTTTTTAAATTTCAGATAAAAATAATAATATCACACGTGAATTAGTCAAATGTTATTTACATGACAATTCAACTTAACTTTTAAATCAGATTTAAATTAATTAAATTTGCTTATTCTAATAATTTATTATAATTATCTTAAATTACTAATTTAAGCCAAATTAAATTAGTTAGAATCAAGTTTAAGAATTTAATTATATTAATATATTAATAATACTTGATCAATTTACATCTATATTTATATTACATATATTTCGTCATTATTTTTAGTTGAAATTTAAAAGCATGAGTTTTTCTAAAAAACTGAAAATTTAGAAAAAAAAATCAAAAATTTTGGAGATCGATGATTTTTTTAATTTCTTAAATCACATGAAATATCTATTATCTTTTACACTTTTTTTAATCCCATGTAAAAAGTGAAAAGTTTCCCTTAAAAGTCAGCAGACCTACTCCTTGTATATTATGACCCAAATTATAATTTTCATTCTTTAGATTGTCACTTCCATGAAGTTGTCTACTCCAACAATATAACAATTGGATTCGCCTCATATTATACTTATCATAAATTCTTTGCTGATACAATGAAGAATTTGGACAAGTTATCCTACAATGGCCTAAATCTATAATAGGTTTTACTACTTTAAGGAAATTGTGAGTGAAGAACAATGGAGTTGATAATAATTTCTTTCTGTACATAATTCAAACAACGAACTGTAATTATTCATAAATATCTTTATTGAAAGTAAAATCCGAAGATAGTTCATCATTAAAGCAAAATATAAGGACAAAAACCATTAAACTTATTAGTAGGCTTCAATAGCCAGAAAGCCTTATTCATTAACAATGGTACTTTAGCTAAATGACTATTAAATAAAAAGTTTTATGAGCCTATCACGTACAAGCCTTCACTCCTTTTTTAATCTAAATGCTACAAAAACCAAAGTAAAGTTCCCTAAATTTTGGCTCTTTTTTCTATTAGCAAAACTTTTTATTTTCATTCTTTAAGTATTGAGATTCAAAAAGGAGTGAAGGCAGGCACCTGATGTCCCAACTACTCGCAAATGCAAGGTTCGATAACTTCAGAAAGAAGAGCTGAAAGCCTCCTTAGTCTGTTCGATGTCTCTCTAGTCTTCTCAGCTTTTGTCTTTTCCTCATCTCCCTTCATCATCTCTACCTATGCATATCAGTTAACAAAAGAATCATCACGTATCTGTAATCATATAAACAAAAGAATCACCATGAATCAATTACATGTATAGCAATTTATTATCTTCTCAAATCTATTAAGACAAGTAAATTGCATTATATAAACCAATAAGAGTTAAATTTTGAGAAATATTAATCGCTTTATTAGTTAGCCCTTTTGTTTTATTGTGGAGTACCTGAAACATGATCTTTCTTTCCAGGAGTTCATTATCTCTTTTTAACTGTTCCACTTTCGATTCAAGATTGTTGATATGCTCCTGCAAAATCAAACAATTATTCTCAAACAAAGTTTCAATGTCCTCCGTTCTATTAAACTTGCCTCATTACCACAATAATTTGTGTACATCTCATCACACTTTGACTCACTTGCTAAACATGAGGATGTAATTACAGTTTATAGCTAATAAATATTTGTATTTTTTACTTACGTTTGTTTTGGCTCGAGATCTTGCAGCTGAAACTCTATTCTTTATCTTTTTTTCTTCTGCTCTCCTAGCTCTCTCTTCAGGAGTTTCATTGCATCTTTTTCTTCTTCCACGATTAGACCTTTGTTGCAGTAATCCCAAGTCTTGCATATTATTTTCCAATGGTGTGAACACTTCCATTTGAGAATGATTATCCCTTGATGCATTTGTAATGTATTCAATGGGAGAACTGTTCATTTTTGCAGGTTGTTCTTGTGATTTATTTACCTCTACCTCCTCTTTGGGACTACTACTGTTTAGATCATTTAGCTTTGAAAATAAAATGCCAAAATCACTACTTGGAGTTGTTTCTAACAAGTAATCTATCCAGTCTGTCGAATTATCACCCATAGGGTAACTTATACGTACCTGCACATAGCAGAAAAGATAGATAACAACATTTGCACTTTAAACTGCCACTGATGATTCATTAATCAAAGTTTGTTTTTCATTTTTTCTTTGTTATGTTCAATAACATATATTTGCATCCCTTAGCTCATGCACCTATTATGATTCGGATTCTGAGGAGGAGGTTTTTCTACTCTCAGCCACTATATTCGCATTTATTGCACCACTTTATTAGAATGAAGCGGCATTTATGAGAAACAACTTTCCCAACGTAAAACTCCGAACATTATAGTCTTCAGGAGCAGTCCTAACCATATTATCTACCAATTATAAATAAACAATTTACCAGATACATTATAACTCTAAACTCAAGTTAGAATATCCAAAGAAAATAGTACTACAAATGAGTTTCCCTTTTTTTTCCCCCTTATGTAACTGAATGTTTTGGATATGAAATGGTAATCATTAGTAATGCAATTTAAACGAGATAAATTAATTCCTCATAGTAAAAAAAAACAAATGGAAAAATTATTGAGGCCCCTTGAGACATATTTCAAAGTATTGTGATTCACAAGGTAAACTAATTCGTCAATATAACATTAACATTAGATGTATAACTAATCCTCATCATAGAGAGACACTGAAAATAACACTCTGGGAACATTATATTACTAAACAAGATATGCAGTCTTGAGCATGCAAACATCATTGCTTGAACATAGTCTAGAATTTCACAGCAAAGGAAACAACAGAAAAGTTATGACTAGAAAAGTAGATGTAATAGCTAAAAGGATAAAATAACTATCTTTGTATGATTTAAATGTTTACGTCCCCCCACGTGTAAACAAAGTTTCTAGATCAAAATTTGACAATAGTGTTCAAATTAAAAAGAAAAGGCGACTGTCAAATTGAAGAAGAAGACTGTCAAACTGAAAAGGAGAATTTTGTCCGTACCATCTTAATAGAAGGTTCTCCTAATTAATAACAATTTGGATTTCATTGAAATGGGGAAATATTCAAACCTGTGAGGAAATGAAAACATCTAGATGCATGTTTGTAATTTAATAGTGAAAAGCACATACCATAGTGTAGGAACTAAAGGCCAATCATGAAATAAAAAAGTTAGAAATAATGGTTTCATGCATACAGCCTAAAGCATAACATCACGAAATTCAAATATTTTCAGAAAGCTTATGTTCTTTCAAAAATGAAATATAATTTGATCTCGTTCACTAACAACAAATTCCAAATTTTAAATTTACCACTGTGCAGTAGAATCTCTTGGAGTCAAAGTTCAAGTAAGATCAGTTACCAGTTCATCATGAAGAAATCATCCAGTAATGAGAGAGAAAAGAGCAAAAGGATTCACCATTTTTGCTTTCAGATTGAGCAAAATGCTTTAATTTGAAGAGAAAAGATAGGGGCAAGTAATAAACTTCATAGCTATATCATATATTTAAGCAGTAAGAATTATCAGTCTTTTCACAACACCAATGTTCTATCGACACGTACAATGAGATTAGGGAAAATTTTGAATACATGGCTATGTCCAGGCAAGTTTTAAAGTAGTTTTTAGATAATTTTGTACTGTCATTTAATGATGTTTTATTTACAAAGTAATTTTGCATTGCTCTCTGCTAGTTTACAAATTGGTTTGTCTTTTAGTTTTCATATTTAGGCTGCACTTATTGTTGCTTAGCTGTGTATAACCAGTCAAATTATTAAAGTTTGTGTCACAATCAATTGCCTTAACTAATGCAAGACAAAACAGGAAGGCTGCTTATTTGTTATCTATGGATATTTCAAACATGGTCAAACAATAACTTCATTTGAACTTACAACTTTTGACTAATAATACTTGCCAATCTTTACCAAATTGACAAATATTACTATAGTGAACTTACCATATATTACTAACTAATCAAAACACTATATCTCAATCACCGTTAATCACACACGCCCAGGCAGACATACACATATATAGTGTGTACGTGTGTACACATATAATACCATATACTTAACGACTGTTGAATTATATTTTGAGGATGGCTTATGTTTAGTTTCTCCAACTACAGAAAGCTTGAATTGAATACTATATTTAAAATATCATTGTTTCACTAAAATGAAACATGTTAGTAAATAATAGCTAGTAAAAAGAAAAGTCACTAAATAGCATTCCACTTTCTTATCTGCAGTTTGCAACTTACAAATCTCAAATTCATATCACATTTAACATGTTCTAAATCTTTAGCTGTATGTGATTTGTGCTCTTAAATGAAAACTGCATAAGCAGTAATATATGTGTGCGAGCATGCATATGTGACTATTTAAACAAATTTTATTAAGGTGCATTATCAATGCAATCTATAAAAATATCTATAAAGACCAAAGTTGTAAGAATCTGACAGGAGTATTAGGATCAAAGATTGAATGATTCAACTGGTTCAACCAAATTTAAACAATAATACTAAAATAATTATAAAAATTATGAGTCCATATTCAAACTTAAAAAGGTTTAGATTGTAACAGCCATAAGACAATATCCATACCACAACTATAAACTAAAATTTAGTCATGATAAGTTTAACACTATCATCATCTCATGAATAGAAACATTTAGATAGATAATTTCAATGGAAAACAGGTTTTGCTTTTCTTTCTGAAAAGAAAAAAAATCATAAATTATTTGATAAAAAATATGTTACATTTTTGTTTAAAAGATCAAAAGAAAAAAAGAATCATATGAAATTAAGTTATTATTCACTAGTACACGCAATTGTAATGCCACAGCCCCCATTCACGCCTCTCAAATACTTGCACTTGTATTTGTTAATCTTTTATTATAATAAATGTCTAAGAAGTGTTTGTGTAATTAATACTAAGTTGAAATACAAATAAAAAGCAAAACCACATACTCTTCAACAAGAGACTCCAACAAACCATGGTGGCAACGGTGAGACAATTATCAGCCACGTGAAACAAAAACAATCAGTACCCCCAATCACTGCAGGTCATCGATAAATAACGGCAGTATTGTTCTGAGATTGGAAGTGAAGTAACTTAAAAACAGGTTGAAAGATAGAACAAAAGCTAAAGTCAGTAATTGAGTAACGATTCTAATTTTTTACTGAATCTGCTCTTAATTTAGAATACATCAAATCTAAGTTCTTAATAAAATAATAGTTCCTACTCAAGTATAAGAACTATTTTTCAAAAGTGAGAAGACATATTCGTCGGACAACTGCTTCTGAACATGGTGCTGTTATTGAGTATATGATACAGGAAATGAAAATGAATTGATAAGAAGCCAAGATGGAAGATGAAGAATCTGGTGAGTCGGGTTCTCACCACAGCTAAGTGCTAAACCTTCAAGAGCAAGTACTTAGGCATCATGAATGGATAGGATTTCATAATCACTTCGATCACGTAAACCAAAGACTTGAAAACATATTTACCTCTCTTACACTTAACCAAATCTTTTATATTTCTTAGCAAATTCCAACCGATATCATCAAACATTTATCACATTAAAGCCCAAATAATGCAACCGGGGAGGATGGAATCACCTCCACCATACAACCAAATCTGATCGAACCTACAAACTATCCTCGTCCATAATCCAATTCACTACCTCAAAACTTTGGACCAATTACCAAACTCAATTGCACACTAAAATTCAAGACACTAACCCTAATCAAAAGGGTGGGATAAATAAACTAATAATCCAAGCACCTCAAATCATTTCCAAATACCATTACTAATCCAACAAAAGATTTTTCTATTGGAAGAAATATAACCATATCTTCTCCCACCTCAAACCCTAAGTTTTAATCTACGAATTTGACCTTAAACAAACACCAATGAAATAATGCACTGGATTACTTTAAACCAACAATGACTCATACCTTTTCAAACTCAAACAATCACACAAAACGAGTTTACCTCACAAATCCTCCAATATCATTTCAAACCCTAGCATTTCCAAAATCCGTAAAATTAACAAATCAACACATTGAAAGCTAAAGTTCACGTCTAATAATTTAAAAGAACACAGAATTAGAGAAGAAGAAGCTTACCTATAACATAAGGGTTTCGCATTTCTATGTTAAGGAGGACAACGATGAGCAGTTCCTGCCCAGTGGCAGAACTCGTGACTATTCCGGCGAGCGGAATGAAGACTGTAGTCGCAGCGGTGATCAGAGCTCTCGGTTTGCAGCCCTTGGACATGTCGGGTTTGCGAACGAACGAAAGCAAAAACATCTTGAAAATGAAACATGGCCTGTCGGGTATGAGAAAAGAGTGCACCGTAGTTAAGTATGGTCGGCGGTGACAGGAATGACGGAAGGCCAGGAATGCTTCGGAGAAAAACGCGCGCGAAAGTAGAGAACGACAGTCAAACTTCCACGGTCCAAAGTAACTCCAAACCATCTTCCTTAATACGACGCAGCTCTGGAAGAAAAATGTATGGATTAATGGGCTGGGTTGGTTTTAAGCCCAACAATTCATTCATTCTTATCTCACTTAAAAATTATAACTTGTCATTATAAATAAGATACAATAATCTTAATTATTATAACTTATAGAGAAATTTGAAGATATTTAATCATAATCATGAATATCATAGTAAAATTAGAAGTTTGAGATCTTAAAATATTTTTATTATTTCTAAATTGCCATTCTAATTTATTATTATAAAAGAGATAGATTATATTTACAAATAAAATTCATCCTAATGTAACTAAATATAAAGAGTTGGGGTTGATTTTTTTAAGTTAAAAATTGTATTAATGTATTAAAAAAGAGGTTCATACAATATATTGCCTAGCATATAATAAACGCTTATTATATTACGTTTTTATGCCCACATTTAGTTTTTTTTGTAATTTAAGATTTTTACATTATTTTTTGTATTTATTTTGCTTCTAATATGTGTTCAGGTCTAAATTATCTTATGGATGAAAAGGAGAAGACGAGGGTAAAATCAGGGAATAAAACGAAAATTAGAGCTATTTTGGATGTCCACACACATATGAGTATCATACATAATTGTTTACGTGACTATAAGCTTGTAAAGCTTCGAAGATGTTGTTTTTGTCATTGCGAAGATATATGCTTATGTAAGTAACATACACAATTCCTAAAAACATGTAAAGACGTAATTTTAAACTATTTTTTATATACACGGTCACCTCCACGACTTTGTGACTGGTCATGTATAATTTAAAAATCCTAATTTTGCAACAAAAAAGGTAATTATGAAGAGGACACGAAAAAGGAGGCAATTAAAGTCAAAGTTAGAGATAAGATTTAGAGTTGAGATGTAATTATGAACTTAGGACGAGGAAAACATAAAGATTATTTCAAAAAATCTGATAAAGGGCACTTTTCCATTAAAGTTTCAAGAGGATTATGTTAGAAAAAAAAAAGGAAATATATCATGAATTCTCTATTTTTTAAAATTATTCTTCTGAAATTTAGATTTTTTTTTGTTTTTTATATTTATAAGCAGAATTTGTTTAGTGCTTAAGTATGATGAACTATAAGTTGGGATAGATACTATAATTTGATCTTTTATTCAATGCAATTTGATTGATTGATTCATTGCAATTCAATTATGTATTTTTATTCTTGAATTGATATGTTCGACATATTAGTTCAATGTTTGATTTCATATGATTAAGATTGAGAAATCTTTTTGCATAAATAAATCTACTATAATTAAAAGAAGTTATATGCAAACCTAGAGATAGGTCAATATAAATCATCTAGATTATGGTAAAACTTAATAGTGAATTTTATGAATCGAATAATGCAATCTTAGTGGTTTTAACTAGAAAGATGATTAAGTTAACTAACCAATAATTAGTCGTTAATAGCCTTGAAAAAAATATTAATATCATATAGGAATTTTCATGATCTAATGATCAATAACTAGATTGCATAAGAAAGTGTTAATGCTTAAAAGATCTTAGGGGAATTCATTACCTAGGTACTAGATATTTGATATTGATTAATCATTGTATTATATATGTTCTAGTTCATTATTGTGTTAGAATTTTAGTTTAGTTTAATTTTAATCATACCATCATCTTATTTATTTGATAGATAATAGAAAAGAGATTATTACTAGTACTTGTAGCTCTCTTAGGATAAACCTGTATTTACTAGTGTTAACTATAACTTCGTTCGGGACAAAGCCAAGTCGATACATATGATAGACACAGGAAAGACCCCACTTGATAGCTCTTGGGGAACGCAAATTTGATCGAGGATTGGAGATTTAAGACAAAAGAAAAGGCTCGGGATCTTGATCAATTCCATCCAAGCTATGTTTTGTCTAAAGATAGAGTCTGCTTTGAAGATGCTCGTATGACAGATAGAGGGAATGAGAGAGTGGAATACGAGTAACGAGCAAACGGAGCGTGCAAGCGAGCTAGATGTAACAAGAGGTTAGATAAAGTGATTCTCTTATTTCATTTTGTGCTTCGTTCTCTATGATGATCTTTTGAAAGATGTGCCTATAGTAGATCCACCTATAGGCTGAGGGCCCTTAAGTGTAGGCCTATACTAGTAGAGATAGCTCTAAACTATCTAGAGCTCCTGCCCTAGCAAGGTTGAGCAGTCAAACCACTCAATCGGTCTTCTTTTACTTTTTATAGTATGATTATTCTTACGATAGAGCTTCAGTGTCCAAGCCCAATCTCTTCCTCTTACGGGTTTAGCTATAACTACATCGTGTACTCGTAGTTTAAAACATATAAAATATACACATCAACATACATACATACATACATTGAAGCTTTTCTAAACCATCACCAACTATTAATTAATTTACTATTTTTTTGTCCTTGAATGGTCCACTATCAATTCACCAGCTAAAATATCCAAGGACAAGTGCCTGTTTACAAGAGTGTACCAACATTAACTTTACTCTCCACACTGTTGACTGATCGCTCTGACCATTGTTGCATGCGTAATCTGGATCTGAGGTTACCTTCATCAGTTGAAGATTTACCACATATACTCGAGGTAGTGAACTAATCGTTACTTTGATTAGATACTCCTTAAGGTAGATTGCTTCTCTCGTAAAGTGTTCCTTGTTAGCAATTTTTCACTTAGACAACTGTTAATTACGAGTTTTTCTAATAAAGTTAAGTTAATAAAATCAAATTTAATATGGATTAGATTTAACAAAAAAAAATTAATATGGATTAAATAACTGGTAAGGTCTGTGATGAAATGACCTAATAAAGTTGGATATGTATTAGGCCTGTGATGAAATGACCTAATAAAGTTACTATAAATAACTGGTAAGGTCTCTCGTTGCCTGCTTAAGTAAATTATGGGACATTTAATTTTTCTTACTTGTTAAGAGGCTCACACGTTAAAAAATTTATAAAAAGACGCAAATGGCACAAAGATGTACAACTTTCGTAAAGTTCAATTGAAAGTTTCAAAAAGAGATGGTTCAAACAATTCAGTAACTTGTTCATCATGCAATGGATAGCGAAACAAGTACTTTTTCTCATTTTCTCTATTAATACAATTTCATGGGTGATTTTGGTTCCATAATTAAAGTTTCTGTTATAACTAAGAAGTGATATTAGAGCGGTTGTAAGATTGTATTAATTTGAATGGAGATTTTCCGTGAAATTAGTATGTTTTTTCTGGTATAAATTGCATATTTGTTTTTTGAATTGATTTTTGAGCAAGCATTAAGTGAAAAAAAGTCAAAATGGACTTTTGGGTGATTTTTTGGTGAAATATCATCGGTATAGTTAAAAATAACAAAAAAAATTTGTAAAAATTTGCCTTTTTTGCCTACGAGACATAGTTATGAATATCGGTACGTATCGGCCCAAAATTGATATGATATATTGAATTTTGGTATCGAATTTAAATACTGATCGGTATCGACCCGTTTCGGCTTTATTGGCTAGTATTTTGTACCGATCGGTACCAAAAATTTTAAAAAAATTGAGGAATTTTTTTGTAAAATTTTCAAAATCTCCCTCTCTGCCTCCCTCCGCTTCTTCCCCCTTTTTTTTCAA
>JANZLC010000201.1:4546672-4558107 GCA_026413385.1 Erythroxylum gracilipes
AAAGGAATCATTATTATCTAAAAATGATCAACTATTTTGACATACAAATTTGTAATTTTTAACACAACAGAAACATTTTCTTGCAAAGAACAACATAACAAATTAACAATTCCATAATAAACCATTGAGGACATTTGTCGAACATGTTATGGGCAGCCATAATTGAACTCAAGAACACAATGAAATCTTTCTATTTTCCCTTCATTTAACAACAATAATACAACTTCTGCACCATTCGACCATTATCATCACTAATGAATGCAAACAATTCAATAAGTAACTAAAAACACAACACAAATCATGTATAATATATTTTCGAGTTTAATGACAAATGCTAAAAAAATTTGCAAAAGCCAGAGAGTAGAAGCACTTCAACTTCCACCGCTGGTCCTTTCGGTGGTCCAGCAGCGAGGTAGGCCGACGATGGTGGGAGCTCCAGATCCGACGACGGTGAAGCGCTCCAAGGTGCCAGGTGGGGAGAGATCGACGGGGCATGGAGGCGGGGAGCGTCGGTAGGCGTCCCCAACAACGTGGACGACGCAAGGGAGACCCGAAGCTGCTCGGTGGCGACACCTTCTCCAACAGCTCCAAGAGCAGTGGTAGTGAGAACAACGTCGGGAGAGTGGTGCAAAGCCTTCGTCGGTGCAGCTGGAGTCGTCGGCGGTGAAGGGACACTAGAGGTGTGCTTGGGCACGGTGGCGGTTCCATCACCGACAGTCCAAGAGTTGCAATTTTTTTGGAATTTTGTGTTGTGTTGTTGCCTAATCCAGGGATGGAAGTAAGTAGATTGGGAAAATCCGAAGCTAGTGGAACGGTTTGTGCCCTCAAAGGGGAAGAGAAACCGTTGGTGGCGTTGGGAGAAGACAGCAGGGGAGTCGGGGACGAAGACAGAGGAGTTGGGAAAGAATAGGCTGAACTTGAAGGAGGTGGACAGAAATGTAAAAATGGGTTGAGGTATGTGCCGGAGACAGGGACAACGTGTCTCTGTCCTCCCTTTTTGGGAGAGACAAAAAATCGTGTCCCTGTCTTCTGGAGTCAGGGACAAAAAGGAGGGAGACATCAACCAAACAACACCGGGGGCAGGATTTATTGGTCCTGTCTACTGTCCCCACTCACGGGGACAATAACCAAACACGGGGAAAAAGCACATGCCCTACGCATCTAGAGACATGTGAGGGCTAGTGCATGTTGTTCACGCATCTTCTGAAAGCACTCGCGATGTTGATGTTACTTAACGTCTTCATACCATTGGAAAAAATAAACTCAAAATTCACAAAATTTACAAAATGGTTCTTTAAGTTATTTTGGGCTAGTTTTTAAGGTCTTGTGAATTAATAAAGTGAACTTTATAATTTTTTTCTGAATTTATTACATTAGTAATAACTAAGGTTTAATTTTTTAAAAAATCAGATAAGATTATTAGAGCTATTATTGAGTAAATTTTCATGCATTTGACTTGAAATAACAGAGATACATATGATATTGATATCTCATATGGTGTATTTATTATTCGATATTGCATGATTATTACTTTGATTGAGATTTTCTTTATGATGAATTCTTATATAAAATTTGTTGATAATGTGTTCGGCATTATTTAACAAAAAAGATAATGTGTTCGGCATTGACATGTGATAATGAGTATGTGTATAGGGATTTTTCATTTATGAATGGAAATTGTCACCTATTTTATGCCCATACAGAAGCACATCCCTTGTGCTTGTGGATCCATTTAGGTATTGATGAAAATATAGTTACTATGGTGGCCTTTCAAGTTAGTATTTGAATTATTCTGTTTGCATGTTTGGGTATGTATTTAGTCTTGTGTTTGATTATTCTGCTCATAAATGTTGACCTTATACGAGACTTTGAGATGTGCATAAAAGCATTAAATGAAGGAAAATCATTGCTTAAGTGATATATTCGTCTACAAGTGGTAGAATCATAAAAGTTAATGATGTGTACTTTGATTGCTTTTATGTAGAAGTCTTATTTGCATTTATTATGTATTCAGCCTACAAGTATTTCATGATATGTGTAATAAGATGTTTAATACAGATGGTCAAGGATAGGACATTTGCACTTATATCTATTAGCTTAGAGGCTAAGAAGACAACATATGCATCTTAGGAAAGGTCAAATAGGATGTGTTATTTGACCATAAAAAAAGATCTATTCCAAACCATCTCCTAAGTGGACTTTTAGAAACAAACATAGCAAGGGATTTCGTCAATAACATCTCCCAAAGATACAAGTATCTTCTAATATTAAAATAGTTACCTTATTTAAGAAATTGTACTCCATGAGATATACAGGAGTACGGAAAATTAAAGAGTACATAATTAGGATGGTTTACCTTTAGACTAAGCTAAAGGCGTTAAATATTTACGTTCTCGATTCTTGTAAGTTTGCCAAGCTCTGAATACACTATCATCAGAGTTTCGTAGGACATAAATGCATTAATCACTCATGTATTGCTAACGAAGAGATGCTGAAGAGTAAAACTCATAGAACCTTAATAGTAACCAAGGGGGAAGTAAAGGTAAAGCCTTGTAACTTTAAAGGTAAGAAACCTAAATTTAGTTCATATGTAGATATTGGTTAATCTAGTATTGCTAAAAGTCCAGCTAATGTTACAAAGAGAATGAGCCTAAGGTGTTTTTTCTATAGGACGAAGGGACTTCGTAATCCTTCTATTTCTTTTATTCGTTTCATCATATAGAAGTAAGCTACGTCCAGTTAAGAATAGAAACAAGTTAATTTATATGCTTCCATGCTTGGCAAATTTTGAACTTTAAGAGAATGCACTTTATATTACTAATTAGTAATCAAATTTTGGGAACACCCCTGGAAGACAGTAAATTGTTATATTTCTTGAATTTGCTTGATTATTTTCTTCCTTATTTGTCAAGCATAGTCATACGCTCTCCTATATTTAGTTAAGCAAATAAATGAGGAAACAATTAGCTAAAGAACATGACCAATTGGTTGATCATTGGTAACAGAATTTCAACCTCGAAAGGGGCACAACTGGTTAAAATAGTCGCAGCCTTTAAAATGCTTGTCTTGCAATGAGCTTCACCTTCACATTGTGATTTCATGACAGCTCGATAGGGAAATATCATCAAACAACTGCCACTACTTCAAAAGGCAGTTCTAAACCTCTTAAAGGTGAAGGACCATAACCAAATAGTAATTTCTGTTTTCAGTTTTACTACGGCACTCAAACTAAATACAATATTTAAACTTTAGAAAGCAGCATGAAAGGATTAGATACCGCTACAAATGGAAGAGCGTTCCTACTCCCGAGTCTTACTACTAAATTTACTTCATTTACTCCTTTTTGGTCTACACTTCGGATAGCAATTATCCCTTTTAGTCTAATGGTACAATGCGGTTGTTCACAATCTCTAACGTTAATTGTACTAGTGTTGTACAAATTTGGTAATAAATCTTAAAAGATGAGATTTTTAACAACCTCCTTTAATGATTCTTTAACCTATTTAGAACCAAGAAGTCTCGACAAGGATTTTGATTCACCCAGATTAGATCAACCTCTAAGCGTGTCCATGGCCAGCAAGATAGTGTGACTCAAAATGGGTCGCACAAAGATTAGGAAAACCATCAGATAGGCTAGACAAGGACTGACGATCTAAGACGTCCATCTAGAGCCTTTCAACTCCCAAAAGAGCTGAGTTGTTAGCAAGACTCCAACCTTAACTAACCTTTCTTTACAGGCCTTTGAACATAGGATTTATTGGGATCCTCCGTCTTAAGCTTTGGTGGCCGAGTTTCACCCTTTTTACCCTGCAAGTGGAATTAAGAGAGGTGGTGAACAGGAGAGTCTCCCTTCTTTGGAGTTTTCAAGAAAATCTCTACATCAACTGTAGTTCATATAAAAACAATCATAATCAGAAAACATCTAACCTTCTTTCCAGCCTTCATGAAATCTCTCCAGCTTGAAACCTGGCAATCAATTGGAGAGAATATAAAAACTGATTAACAAAATGATTAACTAAACATTGATAGGATAGATCTTAAGTGCTGTAACGATAAAAACAAATTTATCAGCATATCTGCCCGAGGGCCCTAGTCCTTTCGTCCCATTCTGGCTGTAGTCTGGGGTGTTGGGATGCAAGCACAGATCCACGTCCTAGACATCTAGATCTATGTAAAGACCATGATCATCAATCCCCATATATAAGTCCAAGGAAAAGGCGGACAAGAAAAACCATGGTGACAAGTTTAGGTGAAAGATCATACATATGGAACAACAAACACCTCACTGTTTAATTAATTTGATTTCCTACTATTTAATTCAATAACAGGTTTTTTTAACTATAAACACCCAATGACATTTAACCTTATCAATGACTAGGACTGAGTTCTAAATTAAAATTACAGTAAAAGAAACAAACCTAAAAGTTAAATAGAACGATGTAGAAATGAAAGCTTGTGTGATATTTCTTGACCAGACCAAAATTGGAACAATCAGAGGACAACCGATTTTAACTCGCATTAAACACCGGATAAGAATTTACAAATTCAAATGGAATCATACCCAGACAAATTTAGCTATATCTGCACGAGTCGCAAACCAAAATCCTCACTACCAAACAATTTGCTCCCTCAAGGGATAAGACTATAAAAACCATTTTCTCTCTCTAACATTCAGAAGATAAAACTTGCAGATTAGTTTTATTAGGACCCATAAACCCAAATGATTTTCTTCCTGATTACAGCACTTCATCTACCCTCAAATTTAAACAGCAATCGGGAGAAAACAAATGTTTCAAGGAAATTGATTTAAATATAAAGATGATTGATGAAGGAAATGACATTGACAAGTTGAATTGGAAACTAACCCTCTGTTCTCTTGTTCCTTCCCACTGCTCCTCATGCTCACGCTTCCTCTTCCACATCTCCTTCTGCTCTTCTTCATCTTTCTTCAATCTACCTTCCTCTTCTGATATCTAATTACAACAGAAAGAACGAACAATAAAACAGGGTCACCCATTTGAGCACATGTATGGAAACATGAAAAGGATAGAGCTTGCAGCATACCCTCATCTGCATTTTTCTCCTGCGCCATTCTTGCCCTGTTAATATTTCACGCACCTTTAATTTCAGCTCCTTCTGAAACTCTTCTGACCGTTCATACTGTTGCTCGTATTTTCCCTGTTTTACATCACAGACACCATAAATGTCGGGTACATTTCCAAAGCGTTATACAGAAACAAGAGAAAGTTGATATGAACTTCTCCATGAAAATTGTTAATTTGATGAACCAGAAGGACCTCCCTTTCCCTTCTTTTTGCATAACTGTCTTTCATCAACACGCAAATGGTTTAGATTTAGTTCAGGCAATCCCCTTGACATGAAAATTAGTAAAATAGATCCTTTTTTTTTAGTTCTTTTGAAACTAATTAAACCATACTTTTCATTATTTTTGAAGAATATTGTTGTGCAGTGCTAAGAATTACTTTAATTTTATACACCTACCATCTTTGAAACGATGTTCACAAATATTAAGAAATGGATAAAGGTCGCTAATATAAGAATATGCCAATATCACAGGGTAATAGAGAGTACAAATGAACAAACAACAAAGAAAGTTGTTGTTAAGGCAATTATTTTCCTTTGACTTCCCACAAATAACATCCTATAAATCCACTAGGGGAGAGATACATTTATGTTTGGTGCTAGAATAGGCCTAGATGAAGCTACATTTGAAAAATGATGATAATACCTATGTTGGTAAGAATTAAGAATGGAATACACAACACTCAAGTTGACTATCTCTATCCGTCAACCAAATATGACACAGCAATTGGAGCTTCTATATTAATCTAAAACAAACTAGAAAGAGTGATACGCTAGATTCGAAAAGCTTTAAATTGAACAGGACTAAGATTGAATACTTAAAGAGTATAATTTTTTGGGTCATAGGGAGGCATTTGACGTGGAGATAAATATTAGTTCAAAAGTTATATCACAGAAAGATTGTTTTAAGTAGTACCCTGGATCCATCATCTAAAGCAACAATGAAATATATAAAAACATAGTTCACTGTATCAAATCAGAGTGACATAATTGGATGGTTGCATTAGGAGATTTAGGTGACAAGAGGATAACAATCAAACTAAAAGGTACATTCTACCATTTAGCAATTAAGCGAACCATACTCTCAGCAGGATTTTTACTAGAATGTTATTGTTGTTATTTATTAATCTAAAACAAATATACTAATAGCTACAATGTAAATCAAAAGTAAGACTCCAAGTACCTCATCAACCAAGGACTTTATCTTACTAGCATTATCTTTCTTCAATTGCTTCTTCCTCTTCGCTCTAAGTTCTTCTGCAATTCAAATCATATTAACCAAAAGCAAATTTTCTTAGTCGATGGACACTATCTTGAAGTTTCATAAATCAAATAACAATGCATTTAACAATACACTTTGCAAATAGCAATGCATGTATCATGCTATAATTTCTCGGAAATTCAAAGGAAGTCTGTAGAAGTAGTCATAGTTCTAATGACTAATCTCAACATATCATAGTCAGTATTAATAAGCTTGCAAACTGTATACACAAAAGTATATAATCATTGATATGCTAATCCTATATGACAACAAGGCTAAATAGAAAGATAAAAGGGAAACATATACAGGAGAACATAACGCAATTATGCCATGAAGGTCATTTCCTACAAAAAAAAAATATATAAACCGCTTAGTACAAACCTTTTGCTGCATTAACTTGGGTAAGAATGTAATCTCTTTCTTGCTCTTCAAGTAATAGTTGCTGAGCTTTTGCTAACGCTATTTGAAAGAGAACAATCCAAATATTGGTAAACAATTGAATTGTAATATTTCAAGAAAGTCATAAAGGGTAAAGCATCATCAATCCACACCTCGATCAGCAACCAATTCTTATCAACAAGCATAATTTGATATTCATGTCATGCAAAATTAAAATTATCAAGCACCTAAATATAAATGCAAATCAAGACCATCTAACACAACTAAAACCTTGCACAAAGACCAACGATATTTTCAAGAATCAATTATACTTGTTTTAACATGATTGAAACTCGTGCTAGGATCATAATATCATAAATAAGATGGATATCATCACCTATTGGTCAACTCTTAAATTATGAAGTTATTTCACAAGTCTGAAGAAGTGCTCTGGCCAATTTCGACAGACTCAAGACATCCAAAAATTTCAAAGTTGACTTCACGCATAAAATTCATTCTTGTAATCTTTAGTTTTTCAAGACATGTCCGAAAAATATGCAAATGTTCATCAGAAGTTGCACTTTGAAAGCCATCATATAAGGACACAATCTAATGCAGACAACAAGGTCTTGTCTTTCCCCAAGTGCTACACCTTGATTCCAAGCTGCAATGACAGTCGATTTTTTTTCTATTTGGTCCCAAAGCAACCACACTGAACCATTGATTTGGATTGCATTTTTTGTAACTTGCCTCGGTTAGATAAATTCAGGTTCTTTGAGTTTAGAGAAGTGAATGAAATTATAGATTATTTTTGTTTTTGCTATGTGGTAGAAGCTACAAGTAGTTTCTTATGAGAATAAAGTTTATGAATTTGGCAACTCTACATATTGTACTTAACAGCACTCATTACAGCTAATAGGAATCTGCCACACCAACATAATAAGCTGCCTAAATTACATAAATCACGCAAACATCAGCTCTGGCTCTTAGATTAACTTACCACCAAAAGCCTCCTTTGCTTGGGGATGCTTGCATTTATCAGGGTGAACCAGTAAAGATAACTATACATTCAAGAATAAAATAAGTAGATGGAAATCATAAGATCGGAATATTGATCACAAAAATTTGGCTGGAATTACACTAGGACTAAAAGTTACCTTTCGATACTGCTTTTTCACATCCTCTGGAGTTGCTTCAAACGGCAAGTTTAAATACTCAAAAGGATTCAGCTTGAAGCATGCAAGAATCCTGTGGCATTTAAATATTTCCAAGACGAGTGAGAACAATTAGAAGAAAACACATTATGCATCTAATTAATAGTCCATAGCAGACAAATGGTTAACTATTTCAGGCAAGATCAAACTAAAATTTGAGGTGATCCTTCAACCCTTTGATATGTAGCGCAGTCAGTGTTAGTGGGTAGTGGGTGAATTACGTGGTTATTGAAGTGGGCTGTTATTTATGTTTATTGTGTTCTGTTTGTGTAGTGGTTCTAGAGGATTCCTATGTTTATGGGATCATGACTTTGTCTTCGTAGGTTGTTAAGTTTCTCTATTTAAGTACTTGTAACTTTTCTTTTGGGGGATGAAAAAGAAAATAGTCGTCTACTCTTCTCCTCTGTTCTGCTCCACTCTACCTTTCTTCATTACTCCCATTAAAAAAAACCTTATCACCCTTAAATTAATAACCATTCTTTATCAAGGATTACAATTCCCAACTAAGGGTTGGGGCAATTCATCCTCATAAAGATACATTCATTCAAAATCAAATCACGAAAGCCCAAAATCTAAAAGATCCTAAAATCAAAGGAACAAAATGTAGAACGGAAGAAAAAGAGTGACTACTCGCTACACGTAGTATATAAAAATTGGGAACCCTAAATTCAGAATCCAAGTAACGAGAAAACAAAAAACGGAGAGACCTGATAACTTCGTTATCCCTTTCGACTTCGCTGACCTCTGCAAAGAAGCTCTTAAGCAGTAAATCGTCGTCGGTCGTCGCTGAACCTGAACTCCCCATTTCGCCTTGTTAGGGGATTTTTTTTTTTTTTCCCCTTCTTTCCCTTTTATGTTTTTGGCTTCATTTCGATTACCTAAAGCTCATTTAAGTTAACCAATAGAATAGTACCGAATCACAACACGACACGTCGCCCACCACCTTTTTATTTTATTCTTTTATTCTGTAATTGGAATGCATCGGTGTAAGTAGGCATGTAAGTCCACCCCACTTGGCTTGACCTGAAATTAACGAGTTAGGTTTAGATTGATTGGACTATGGACTGATTTTTTGGCCCAATTGAAATAAACAAAATGATGTCAAATTTTTTATTTAAAAAAAAATTGGACTGAAGCTTGCTTTAGATCCGTTAGACTATGGGCCACTTAGCTCTCGATTGAGCAAGGCCACGACCTGGAGTTGTCATGTCATGATCTGAGCCTGACCCATTACCATCCATACTTTTATGAACCAAATTTTATTTTTATATGTAATTGTTTATGGAATTAATTATATTTATCAAACTTCATGTATAATAGTACATTTACATTTACATTTGCTCCAATGATGGCAACATTCGATTTGGGAATGGTAAGGAGATGACTATGGAAGATGTTAGGTCCTTTTGGTACCTTTACTCCTTTGGTGCTATGTAATCACTAAACTATATGCTGTAAAGTGGAGCTACATTAGTGGATAAATTGTAGATGGTGTATGGACGATGGTTGCATGATTCATGGTGATGTGGCTAAATCTAATTAGTTGCATAAATATTGGTATGATGTAAGGATAGCTGGCCTTGTCTTGCATGGGATAGTCATAAGTCATATAGATGTGTCGTTTTATTACTTAGGCAACTAACATATTAACTATCCAAGTGGTTATAACTGTCCAAACTGTCCCAATTATTTGAGACCTTATCACTTGAACGTTGTTATCTGTTAGGAAGACATTTATATGTGTATCATCCCTCCAGACCATGTTGTTGAATGTTACGTATCTATTACTTCAATTATTCTGTAATATCCTATTGGCTTATTAATAGCGTTCTTCGCGTTATTTGTCCCTTCTTTTTAAAGCTTCTTGTAACATTGTCCATGAAACAAATCCTCCAGGCGTTGTTCTTCGTTCCTAGGTGGTGAGAAAGTCATTATAAAAGACAACTCTTTTGTCCCTTAGTGACATTAGTTACTTCCTTAAGGTGTGATTTTGCAAGATCAATTAGGCAGAATTGATTGCACTTATAAGGCATTTTGTTGAGAGTTGACTAACCTCAAACTTAACCTTGTAACAACTTAGTATCAAAGCCTTGGTTTGGCATTTTTTGGCTTATTTCCTCACTTAGCAGATTGTGTTGGTGGAAATGGTAGCAAACCAGAATCTTGAAGCATATAGAGAAAGGTTGGATAGGTTGGAACATGGTTTTGGGGCCACTCCGAAAGATGAAACACAAAATGTGTGTTCTTGTTTGGATCACCTAGAGGAGGCGATTCAGACTTTTCATTATCGAATGGATACCATTTCCACCGAAGTAAACAGAAGGGTGGAGTGTTAAAGGATGCTTTGGCTCTCATTAGAAACCACGACACCATGGATGGTGGTGACACATGGACAAGGTTAAAAGCTCCAAATCCTAAGCATTTCGATGGGGTAAGAGATGTTAAAGTTATGGACATTTTAATTTGGGATATGTAGCAATATTTTAAAGCGGTTAAAGTGCCAGAATGCAACAAAGTCCAATTAACAAACATGTATCTGGTTGGAGATGCTAAATTATGGTTGTGTGGGAGAATTGATGGAGACCTGAATGTTGGACACCCGAGAATTGAGACATGGGAGGCATTTGTTCATGAACTGAAAGAACAATTTCTGCCTTGCAATACCTCTTGGTTAGCACGGAAGAACTTGCGGAAATTGAAACAATGTTGGACATTCGAAACATGGTGGAAGAAGATAAAGTTTTCAATTTTCTATTGAGACTCCAAACTTGGGCACAAATCGAATTGTGACGACAAGGAGTGCAATATTTGCCTAGTGCAATTGTTACTGTAGACAGATTGATTGATTTGAGTCCAAATAATGACAAAAAGGCCAAGGGAACCTCCAAGTCAGTTCAACAGAAGAAGAAAAACAACCAAAAGGAGAAGAAACAATGTGGACATGGAAAGTCGTGTGGTGATTCTAAATCAAAACAGTTGGATAAAGCGAAGGCCAAAGTAAGTGGGAAGATTAGTGGTGCTTCTACGAATGGACTGAAACATAAAAATTTTGGTTGTCACATCTGTGGTGGTCCTCACTATGCGAGGGAGTGTCCGAAACGAGAAAAGCTCAACGCTATATTGACTGAAGGGGAACCAGAAGGCGAAGTTGTCAGCCTCTTCGGTCCTCTCCAATTGCTGAATACTCAACCAGAAGAGAAAGGTAATGCACATGTTTCGTTAATGCATTTGCAGGTGCAAATCAGTGGAATGTGTGTTGCAGCGATGGTGATATAGGTGCTACGCACACTTTTATTGTGGATAAGATGGCTGTTAAATTCGGACTGAATGTGAGCAAAAGTTCGAATAGGCTTAAAACGGTGAATTCTAAACCTAGAGATGTAGCTAAAATGACATATAATGTGTTGGGCCCCGATTCGTATGAGGCTAAGACATGTTTATATTATTTTGAGGATTTGATAATTTTAAATCTGATTGGA
>JANZLC010000201.1:4587315-4614562 GCA_026413385.1 Erythroxylum gracilipes
TGCTAGACGTCAATCTTGATCTATGATTATAAATTGTTTAATTACATAATTAGAGATAAATTAAAAGAAGTTTAAGTAGTTTAATTGCAAAGGAAAAAGGTAAGTGGGAATTGCATTGCGTGATTTGTCACTTATTGGACCGCTATATATAATATAAAAGGCAAAGGGTATTGCTGTTGCATGCATGGCCTCCTTTCGGCTATTTTGGACCTTTTGGTCTTGCTTACATAAGCTGAAGATCTTTTATCAGATATATAGGATGCTAAATACAGAATGATAGGAACAAGTCGGTCCAGAGCCTAAACTTTGCGAGATGAGGGGAGAAAGAAAAAGGGTTTATCTCTGACCCCGGTCGGTTCAAATATAGTTTAATTTTTAGTATTTTCCTAAAATCTGAAGGTTTTTAATTCAAAATTACACAAATAAAATTAGATAAAAGGCAATATTATTTTTGTAATAATTTTAAATTAATTTCTAATTTTGTGATTCTTAAAAATGACATTTTCAAAATAAATTCTCTTAATATTTTATCATACAAAATTTTCCCTTTCATGTAAAGATGGTCGTCACTTTGAAGTGGGACATCCAAAGCTGTCGATATGACCACCATGAGGCCAAAGTTGTTGGTGACACGTTTATGTTTAAAAACGAAATCATAATTTAATAATAAGACATTAATTGATGACAAACTCTTTAAATTAATGATCGAACAATAACAAGAGTTCTTGACCAACATACCATGGCACCACATAGGTCAGGAGAAGAAACATTTACTTTTTGGTAGGGAATAAAGATTTTGCTGCTCCGGAGGTAATCAGAGCATAAACACATGACATTTTGCATTTTGATGCAAAAAATAGTTTATAAAATATTTATTGAATTATTTATAATATATTTTTTAAGTTTAATAACAATTAGTCATGAATTGTTGTTTAATTACCACGTATCTTTTTTGTTATATTTTATTAATATTTGTTTATTTATAAGTTTAAAATTTCATCATGTTAAAATTTTCATGTTATATCATTTTAAATTAAAAATAAATAACTAATAAAATAAAACAATAAGAGTTATTTAATAGTTAAAAATATTATAAGAAAATAAAAAATAAAAATATGATAGTTAATATATAAAAAAGTAATCATAAAGTGTCTCATTTTTTTTTTGGGTAAATATAAAGTGTCTCATTATATTGAACCATAATTAATTTATACTTTAGGAAGCCACATTTAGGATAATGAATGTCCATCAAACCTCCATACGGGTATTAATTAACGTCCTTTGAGATTGATTTTAAATGTAAACACAAAACCTTAAAAACATTAAAATTTTAAAAAGAAAATTAGTTAAACCCAATTTGAGGTCATGGATTTAGATCACTTGCTCTTGTTACTCTATTCCTATCTTGCTATATGAGCATCTATCTATTTATTTTTATGGGTCTCATTTATTAGATTGAGATTGATTTTGAATGTAAACACAAAACTTTAAAAGGATTAAAATTTTAAAAAGAAAATTAATAAAACCCAATTTGAGGTTGTGGATTCAAATAACTTATTTATGTTATCTTGTTCCTATCTTATTCTATAAGCATCCATCTATTTATTTGTATGAGTCTCATTTATTATATTGAAATTGATTTTAAATGTAAACACAAAGCCTTAAAAATATTAAAATTTTAAAAAAATTAGTAAAACCCAATTTGAGGTCATAAATTTAAATCACTTGTTCCGTTATTCTATTTCTATCTTATTTTATGAGCATCGATCTATTTATTTTTATAAATTTTATTTTTTAGATGAATGGACTCTTGTGATAATAATTTATTTTTATAAGTCTCATTTGTTAGATAGATGACGTAGAGATAAATTTAGAATCCCAAGATTCTTCAGGTTTCTATATAACTTGTACACTTTTGCGCACAAGGAGCCATTACATACTCGATTGGTCGATTGCTAATTGATCACTGACTTCCTGCTCAACATCAGGTTCCCAGCAGCCATCGGGTTACCTAGTAGATTCAACTCCCACACTGCTACTAAAAATAAGTTATCTGTAATTAATCCAATCAAGTAGTTATACACGGAAGACTAGAGAATCATCAATTAGAAAGATATCTCATTTATCTTCCTTTTGCGTGACTCGAACTTAAGATCTCTTATAAAGGAACACCTTAAATGAAAAATCTAGACCGATTAGTCCATGCCCTGCCGTCGATAACGTGTGCTCTTACCTCAATTCCAAACCGGTTTCGAGTGGGTCCAATGACCCCAAGCCTTCGGAAAATCTGGGCAGAGTGGGTTGTCGATGTGACTAGATCCGGACAACAACAAGGTCACGGGTTTCCAGAAGCTCCGGATCATGTCATGAAAACCTTTTTTTTAACTGATTTGGCGTCTTACATGCACCCGGTAATCTTGTAGATGACCTGGGAAAAGGTGTATTTACGAAATTTTTAATTTTTTGATAAATATTTTAAAATTAAAAATTATAATTATTCATTAAAGCATAACTTTTGGAAATACATTATATATATTATGTAAATATTGTTGAGCAATAAAGCTTAGCTGTCCAATCAATGGACATTGGACACACACGAAAAAGCAAAACATGTCTTTGTTGGAACAAAATTCATCTTTATCTCAAAGTAATGGCTTTCCAAGTACGTCAGCAAGGTGGCCTTCCTTTTAGATATACTTTCCTAGCTAGAATAAAGAAATTATAATTTCTCCAGCCAAGAAAAATTAAAGGAGAGGATTCTCCTCCTTTACAAGGGAGGAGAGGACCGTAGCATAGCAAGCAGCCCTTCTTATTGAAACAACCAGTATTCTTATCCAAAACATTATTTCAAAATTTTAAAATTTAGTAAAAAATAAAATTAGATTATCGCATCCCTCCCATCAGCGGTGATTGTGGATCTGCCCGGTTTAGTCACGTAAAAGTCAGGCTCAGGCAGACGCACCGCGTACGGGCTATTGGTAGCCAGCTGCATGCGGAGAAAGAATCAGAGTATATCCCTATTCCCTAATCATAGGAATTGTGAGTTGCTTCCACGTAGTGAGTGAGTAAGGCAGGCTAAGGTAGGGTTAGGGTCACTACATCTTTTTCGATTGGTGAATGGTGATCGATCGAATCACAATTTACAGATACAGATCCTGTCGGTCTCAGTTAATATTCCCACGATCAGACTTCTGAGCGCTGGTCTGTTCCTTTCAAACTTTATCCTCCAGACTGTTTTCCAATCATGAATAATTCTGATGCCCCTTTATCTCGTTGTCGGACCTCATTTTTATGCATAAATATCAGTTTCCTGTGCATTTTTGGCCGTTCAATGCCAAAACATATATTCCATAATACATTATCCGGTAGTTTTTAATTCAAATTTTTATGGAGAAAATGGAATCTAAAATGTGGTTAATCTCTTCCCTTACTAATTAGTAGTTCAATAACTAAACAATGGACTCAAGAGAGTTATTTTTAATCATCTCAAAATAATTGCCAATAAAAATTAAAAAGTAAAATATTAATTTAGTAGTAAGTAGGTACTTGTTAAAATTTGATATTCTTTATTTGTCTATTTAATAGCTATTGTCAGGTATAGTTGCAGTGAATTATTGTATTATTAAATTACATGTCTAAAAAAATTATGTATAAGAGTATTGAATTTTAAGTGAGACCGTTTGTAATATCTCTAGTCTTTTCTATAAATTTTTTTTATGTGATTTTTCAGTACAATCAATCATACTCTATTTATCTGTACAATAGTGCTAGAAGTAAATTTGTTATTGTTAGAGAAAATTAACTCGAATTTCTGCGCTTATTTCAATATTTTTTCTCATTGGGCACATTAAGGTACTTAGAGCACAGATGCTTATCGACTAATTTATAAGGAATATTCTTCCTAGGGTTACACGTAGTCTAATGTTTTCTCAATTAACAATATTTAATACAATTTCCGTACATGGAATTTCAACCATGGAAACTTTCATTCAAGAAAGATAGTATTGGCATTAAAGAAAAAAGCATTAAAGGCGTACAATTTACGTGATGCTTTAAGCCTAAACAAGAAGGTCTGCTTTGTCCATAAAGACATCATATTCGGTTCCTCCTCCCCATTGAGCTTAGTTTTAATTTTGTATTAGGATTTGAATATTCTCAACCCAGCTTTCAGAATCATGATCAGAGAACAAATCTTTCATCGGATTTTTGGCTACTTCCATCCCTAGTTCCGTACCAATATTAAGTCTTAACAATCTTCATCGAGTTTACCCTTTTCCCCGCTTTTAGAAACGTATATTCTTGTTTGCTGACGTTAGAGAACAAACTTACCACTTAAAACGAACTTCACAGCTTCTTCTCAGTGCTTTCGAGCATAATTTAAAAACAATGTCGAGCTTTCTTAGTGATGGAACATTCTTCACATAAGCTATCCTTGAGAAAAATGTAAATGTTCAAGAACAACAAATAGATTAGCGGTTTTCTAATAGTAATTAACATAAAGAACATACACATGGGCTTGTCTCGATGGATGTGCAGTTGGGCATGCAAGGGGAGTGAACTGTTCATATGCATTAAGTTACTGTTGTGATGGAACACAACAGTAAACAGAAAGATATCGTTTGCTTTTTCCAAAGACATGTTCTTTTTGGATGTCGCAATTCCTTCAGTGTTAATCAACATGAATAATATTAATATTCAGTATCATGTAAGGCTAGGAAAAAGGCCGTAGCTCGACTCCATCCGATATTAATAGACTACAATTTATTTAATTAGATTTAAAAATAATTAACTTGTAATATTTATAATTTCATATTGAAAAAATAAAAAATTTATAAGTTTAAATTTATTTATTTAAATGTAATTAAATTTAAATTCAACTTTAAACATATTAAATTATTTTCAAATTTGGACTTGGAGTATTAAAAAAACTAAACCCTAATTAATGCGACCCATTGTAATTGCATATATATATAACGAAAAAGTGAAGAGCAAAAGTTGTGGAGTGGAAAGTGGCAGATCATACGTTATTAGATTTTGTTCTTCTTTACATGATATCCATATTCCAATTATATATGTTGATCTAAAGTGGAATGATAATGCTCAATCGAATTGCACGAGACACTGTACTTAATAGTTAGAGGGTAGTACTAACTAATTCGAGCTGGATTATGCCATCAAGCTCCACAGCCAGCCACAGGTAAATAAGCAGGTGGCCGACACTAGGCATGAATGCCTTCTCAAAAGGAAATGAATAGTCTTTCACTATTCCCCTTTTCCAAACATTTCATAGTTAAAAACTTAAAAGCTCTTCTTCCTAATTCGAGATTTTTGGATGATTAGACGTGAATTTACAAAAACACTAGATGGAACAGGACATTGGTTTGGCTATCTAGCAACATTCAAGCACTATCCACCAAATTTTAGGCGTGTTTTAACCAAAAGAAGAGTAATTATTAGACACACAGCACCTTCTTTAACCAAAAGAACAGTGACATGAAATATGATGGGGTTGGACATTGTCCACCATTTGTACGAACCAGACACGTAACTGTTAGCCTGCAAAAACGTGCCCAAGTCGAAGAGACATCATTTTGTTCTTTCTGAGCATTTGGGTTTCATTTTAAGTACGTCCCTTCCATTTTCTGTTCTATTTGCCTTCCCTTTATGAGGGTCCATAAACAGAAAAGCAAAATGAGAATTGTTAATTCATGTACATGCTACTCTGTATTCCAAAAAAATAACCCAGGTACTGTCTGCTCTTACTTTGCAGATGCAAAACCTTGAGCTTCAAGCCCAAAACAAGCACCCAATTCTTAAGTTTCGACAATAGCAACAGCCCAGTTTCTTACATTATCCTGGACAATTTATAAAGTTTTCCCAATTATAAAACATATGTTTAATTCCAAGATAGCTTATATATATGTCATGGTCGACATATATAATTCAACCATATAAAAATGTGGGGTTGACATTGTTTTTTAATACGATAACTTCCATTCTGACATGCTTAAGGAAGAACAGAAAAGAAAAGCAAAGCTTACTCAACCTGAACAATATTAAACATACCATTATCTATATAGAAGTTAAGGGATTAAATTAGTGGTGAGCTGAACCGGAGAAAACGGTGTGGTTAATCTCCGGCTATGTTTCTGCCAAAGTTGTTGGGTCAAATTTCTTCTCGCGATTCATACTTGGTTAAACGGTCAAGAAAGCCGAAGTTGGTGTTGTGTGTGTATAGACTATGCAGAGGCTTTGTCTATTGACCAAATTAAGATTGCGTAATATTCTGGTTTCTGCTGTGTAATCATAGATAATTGACGTTTGTGATTGAGTCGTCTCTATATTTTTGTATTGCCGAAACGATAAATACAGTTTTGGCAATGAAATTAATTATGCGATAAATATTATGTGGTATTGTCTAAATTTTTCATTTATATTTATCGTTTTAAATTTGATTTATATATGTATTTAATACGATAAATAAATTTGCTTTGTATGAATAGGTCACCGCTATATCAATAATGTTAACGATTCGACGCCGACTTAATGCTTTAGGTACGCATGTCAAAGGGTTCCATGGAACCATTCCTCCTTTTCTGCGCCCGCTTCGAAATAATTGAATCAACACTTTGTATTAAAATCAAAATTTGATACAACTCATAAAAATGTAGAGTTAATTTTTGAAGTATTTACGAAAACTTGGAATTTATTATTTGAATACCAAAAACTAATAACTTAATTGGACAGACTAATTAAGCTACCTATCAGCCTAACAGTAAGTTTTGTTCAAATACTTCAAATTAAGTAAATTAAGGTTCATAAAATAACAACACTAAGTCATTTGAAAACTACCTTTCTATTACTTAAGAGTAAAACTGCGTCCTATTAAAATTATTTAGATCTGACATATCAGCAAGATTTCTACTAAGGAGGTATTTGACATTCTCATAAGAGATCTTCATCATGAACTTAGTGAGGGAACATATTCATAGACTTTGACATCACACTTCAGCCAAAATATTAAGGCATTAAATTTATGAGTTCTTTTCACTTACATGTCTTTCACTAATTTCATCTATTTTTAATGTGAGATTCTTATTCATACCTGATATCCCAACAAATTTCCTCTTAAGTGTGAACTTTCACATTGAACTTGAGCTTTCCTTTGAGCAAAAATATTTTTTCTGTCTTTTTCTTAACAGCTCAAGTATATGATATCACCAAGAGTCCTTTTACTTTACTAGTCTGCGCGCACTAAAAGTCTCCTTATTTTTCTTTGTAGGGAGGCAATCACAAGATCTGACTATCGTCTTCATATTCGTCCCTTACCGAACCATCGACTCTGATATTACTTGTTAGATCCGAAAAGCCCACTTTTATGAGAGATGTTCATTTGGACCTAATGAGATTTATACTTGTAGGCTTTGATATTACACTTTAACATAAAATCTTAAGATATTAAATTTGTGGGTCATTTTTACTTATATACTATTTACTATCTATATCTCTTTTTAAGGGAAAATTCTTAATTATACTTGACATTCATGATATAAACTGACAACACTAGCGGAGAGGTCTAAAAAAGCGACTAATTATTACAAAATTTGTTGAAAGCTAACGTTGCAAATGATAATCAATGTCATTGAGTAATTGGAAGAATATTCAGTCAAATCTTGGTACAAAGATTTAATGCGCAAGTAGTGTTACAAGTTGCGCCCATAGAAATAAATTGAGTCCTCGATAAAGTACTGCATGAGACACGTCCACGTACACGTATATATCCAAACCAGCAAACTACGTACGGTGTGGTTCTTGTTTAAAGTAAAACACAGCCACATATCTCAGCGATGACTTCTCCTTTCATTACTGGACTGACTGTTTCCTTTTGCACTTGTAAAGGTTCAAGCCTCCATGCCCTTAATTCAGCGGGAGAGTAAATGCATTTTGGAAAAGTGAAGATGTTTTTCCTTGATGAACTTGAAAAAGTGTTGAGCGTTTCCATACTCTTTTCGAACTAATTAATCTTCTTTTCCACTAAATTACAAGAAAGTTTGTAATATCTCACATAAGTAATTAATATATAATCCTAAATTTATTATTATTATTTATTAAAACATATTATAAGTATATTAAAATTACATCAAGAGTCACGTATTTTTATAATGTAAACCAAACATAAACTAATTAATCAAATTTAGACCTTTGAATATGAGAATTATAAAACAATATTTGACTACCAAACCTAATGTGAACTACGTCCTCTATATCAAATCCTATATAAACAAATCGATTCTCACATTTCCTTATCACTTCGACAAAGAGTTAAGAGAGAAGTAGACGTCTATCACGCTATCGTGTAAAAAATGACTGTTTTTATATCCATAATCACCATTGATGAGCTAAACTTTACCAACTACTATTTGTCAACTACCAATCCAAATAAATACAGGTAAAGTTTAGTAACTAGTTATGTCAAAACGTACACCTAGCTAGTTCATATATAAGGAATCTACTTGATTAACTACCATTAGTCTTGGACTTTATCCACTTATCTCATGTGTGAACTTATAGTATTTAGTCAAAGAACATTAGTTACGCAATTAAAGTAGTTAGTTAAATACCGTTGGAATTCATCACACAAAGACACCTATCCTTTTTTACGAGTTCAATTCTTAGTTTAAGAATGTAATAGGAACCTAGAACTTGTTGATTCCATCTCCACCCTCGCCGTATTGCTCTCCTTTTTTCTAGGGATTGAAACAAACTTCACGTCGTTTGGTTTAAGTAAACAATGAATAGTGTAGAGAAAATTATTAATTATGTGACAGACAGCCATGAAATGCGTGGGGCGGCCCTGTAAGGCACATGAGATTGGTGTATCCTGGCACGAACCTCGCAAGCATTCACGATCTAGGAGTGAAACAAATATAAAAAACTCCATTGATCATTAAGGGAAGGTCAAAGCCTACTTTATAGAACCTGATTCAGCTTGAAGAATGCCATTCCTTTGTCGGTTATTTAAGTTATGTGTGCGATTATTATTAAAATATTTATAAAAAATAAAGTCAAAAGCCTAAACCTGGAAGGTAGATGCATAAGAACACCGCCTCTTACTGCAAGAGAGGCCAGGCCAGACGCGTCATTCCTTCCAGTTCATTCATTGGCCAAAACCTGAAAGTCTTCCATTTATTATCTTTCTTTTTAATTTCCACTTTCAAAATCTTGGAAACATAATCTAATTAATTCCATCTCTCAATTTCCGTGTGTTGACTTACATCGGCATGAACACCAGTTTGCACCCTTCATCTGCTCTTATCTCTACGTATAAAAAACCGTACCCTACTTTCTCCTTCTCCCACAAAGTCCTTTCCTCTAGGATCAACTCTCTTACGAGTCCATGCTATAAACGACATATATTGATTCAAGTGAGTCCAGTCTTCTGCTTTTTAAGCTGTTTCTTAAGCCTGTTCAACTTTCATATTACAAGCTTTGGATCTTGTGTTATTGGAGTGTAGTTTGTTTCTTGAAAATGGAAGACGTCGATGTTCCTTGTCATTTTCTTTGCCCGATTTCCCTGCAACTCATGAAAGATCCAGTTACTATCTCAACTGGTATTACCTACGATAGAGAGAGCATAGAGGAGTGGCTGTTTTCATGCAAGAACAAGACATGCCCCGTCACCAAACAAGTCTTGCACGATGAAGATCTAACTCCAAACCACACTCTTCGTCGCTTGATCCAATCATGGTGCACTCTCAATGCCTCCCTCGGAGTCGAGCCAATCCCAACCCCGAAAGCTCCTATTGACAAAACCCAGATCGCGAAACTCATTAGCGATGCTAAGAGATTTCCACATCTTCAGCTGAAATGCTTGACTCGTCTCAGGTCAATAACCCTTGAAAGTGACAGGAACAGAAGCTGTTTAGAGGCAGCTGGTGCAGTTGATTTCTTGGTTTCAATTATAAAGAACGGTTGCATCAGTTCACCTGAAGTGGCAGCCTTCGATGATGGGACGTCGTCAACGGATTTGACAAGATTAAGAGACGAGGCGTTGAGTGCTCTTTATCATCTCAAAATCTCAGAAAGTCAAAACAAGGCACTCATTTCTAAAGATGGAGGCTTTGTTGAATCGTTACTACAAGTTCTTAAACGTGGTAACTATCAATCTAGAGCATATTCAATAATGTTGTTGAAGTCATTATATGAAGTGGCCGATCCGATCCAGTTGGTAAGTGTTGGAAGAGAATTCTTCTTCGAAATAGTAAGTGTATTGCATGATCAGGTCTCGCAGCAAGCAACAAAGGCCGCATTGAAGCTGCTTGTGGAGATATGTCCATGGGGAAGAAACCGAGTCAAAGCTGTGGAATGTGGTGCGGTTTTCGTCTTAATCCAAATCCTCCTGGAGACATCGGAGAAGAGAGAGTGTGAACTTACATTAACAGTTCTGGATCTGCTTTGCCGCTGTGCAGACGGGAGAGCAGAGTTGTTGAAGCATGAGGCTGGACTTGCTATTGTTTCAAAGAGAATACTTAGGGTTTCTCATGTGGCCAGTGATAGGGCAGTGAAAATCCTGTGCTCTGTCTGCAAATACTCAGCTTCTAACAGGGTTCTCCAAGAAATGTTGCAGGTTGGTGCTGTGGCCAAGTTGTGTTTGGTGTTGCTAGTGGATAGCAGGCTCAGGAGCAAGGAAAGAGCCAGAGACATCCTTAGGTTGCATACTAGGGCTTGGAGTAACTCTCCTTGTATTCCACTTCATTTGATGTCTTCTTATCCATCTTCCTAGTCAAACTCTCGCCATTTTTGGTGTATATAAGTAATGAGGGATATGGTTAATTTGACCATTAGTGGGATATGGAGATGTTGTCCAAGAACTGCAGTCTCCAATTTATGGGTATAAGGTTTTCACTTCTTTTGGATGCTTTTTGTCTGCAAATTATACACAAACTTTTGACACTAAATCCTACTTCTTGGTGTACCTTGGGACGAATTAGGATCCTCTGTCTAATATTACTCTGTTCTATTCTGTCCACTGAATCTCAGTTTTTATTTATGTGGACTCTGTGTCTATTTATGTGGGTCCTGTATAAATGAATGATTAAGATTCAAATTAACAAAATAAGATAGGGTAATACTGAACAGAAGATTCAGACTCCTTTGGAACATCCAATAAAATTGGATACAGACAAGATTAGCATGCCTTTGCCCAAAGATGAGACGCACAAATCGAGAAATCCTACTTGTTGCTGCTCATTTGAATTTTCTTGATGTCAAGAACTGTAATCTGTAATACATTTCCAGGAATCCATGCGACCACATAGGCATGTTAAGGTTGATGAAAATAATCTGAATCGACTGTTGCATCGCAGTGCATCACTACCATATATTATTGAACTTTTTCGAATTACGCATTTTAACTATTGAACTTCTTCAAACTACAATTTTAACCAACTCTTATATGTTACTGTTGGAGTAATTTTGACATATATTGAATTGTAGATGTTATCATAGAACGGTGGATCAAAATAATTCTCAAGAAATTTCTAAGTTACACAATACTTCTCCCTCTACCAATCGTTTGGAGAGGTATCACATCATTTGTCATTTAGAATCTTATTAAGATTTGCATTATCATATAGATGTGGACAGCAGTCGAGAAACTAGAATAACATGCGCTGCTTCCTGGCCGCCAACCCCTAATCCTATTTCCAAGTACTATGCTGTTAACCATTCAGAGATTAGCATAATGACTAAGGTTCGTGATTGGACTTCGGGTCAAGATTAGACGGCTACTAGTAGGTGATCAAATAAACATCAATTAGAAAATGTTTTTGCCCTGCTTCGAAAAAGTTGAGGGAGGATCTCTCCAAGCTCAAAACGACATTATTTTTGCCAATGACTCATGTCTAATGGCCAGAACAACATCATTTTGAGCCCTGAACATAATTAGATAGGATAAAATTCAACAGAAGATATGAAATCGAAAAGTTGAGCTTCATTTTAAGCAATTAAGCATTTATATACAGGGTATGTTAACGAATTCCCTTTCATGTTTCCTTTTTTTGGCTTCAGCAAATCCTCGGCCCTCGATGATGTTCTTAGGAGTCATCCTCATGATGAAGAGAAACACAACTAGGAAATGAAACAGAAATCACGCAATGGAAAAGAGTGCCATAGAAGCAGACCATCAACTTGTGCTTGGAATTTTAACTTCATCAGAATCTCCCTTCAACTCAAATGCCTCCATGCTTTAGCCAATGCCAAACATCTTTTTCTTCACCTACAATCAGGTGCATCGTTGTCAGATTCATAATAGAGGGGCAAGTGAAGATACAGGAAGAGCACAATTCAATGCAACATACCGTCTTTGTTGCCAAAAACAAAACAATGTTCATTCCTCATGTTCTGAATAGCACATACCCATATAATCAACAAAAACATTTATTTGCTTGAACTCGACGTTTGTAGTTAAAAAGCATACGAACATTGTCCATTGATAGGTAAAAACTGCCTGGGTTGTCACCAAACTAAGCTTCTCAAAACTATACCCTGCTATCAAAAGAAAAGGAAACAAAGCGAAAGAGGAAAAGCAAGCGACAGCAGAAATAAAAATGAGATTTTTGTCTAGTCATTGTCTTGCAATTTTTCTCGTTTGAAAATTTGGGTGTCTATCCCACCTTGTTTATCTCATTTATATGATTAATGGAAGTTTCCTTTACCTTTCAAAAAAAAAAGAAGAAGAAAATAAGAGTTTGTCCAAGTGATACAAGCAGCCTTGTTGAAAGTTTCACAAACTTGGAAGTGGAAAAGTTAAAACTAGATAGCCACATAATGGACACCGTTCTGACTTTAATATAATTGCTGTAAAGGCAGCACATACAAGTAGTTTCCAAATTTACAAAACAAAAATGTGCTCCAGGTGTCTACCTTCAGAAACACGCAAACAAGCAATTTCCAAATTTACAAAACTAAAACATGCTTCAGGTGTCTAACTTCAGAAACATGCATACCAACACAATCTGCTCATGTTAAACATGCATCAAAAGAACCATAAGATTTTCCCCCAAGTAACAAAGAAAAGAAATAAAACCATAACATAGAAACATTGTATGTGATTTCTACACTTCATGTTCTCATTGAGAACAGTACAACAAATCCTAGAACAGAAGTCAAATTTAATATTAGATCCACCATTTTCCTCCCTCCAGTGTCCTCCAAAAGAAAAAAAAAACCAAGAAATGCAGCTAGAGAAGGAGAAAGAGAGAACAATAAAAATGGGATTTTTTTTCATATGATGAAGCATGCAAATCGTCCATTTGTTTCAGTTAACATCATGGAGCAAAACCAATATATGAATGAAATCTGTAGATTAATATTGATAGTTTTCAGTTTTCACTAACAATTTGTTCCATATTGTGATGAATTCTCCAACTTATGAGCTAGAGAGATTTCAGGTGGCACGGTTCCAGAGCCACCATATACTGTTTAACAACAGCCAAGTGTGAATAAGTCAACTGGTAGATGGAACAATATTTTTTAAAAAATCAATCCTTTTCTCTGCTAGAGAGCAAAGTGAACGAACGTAATTAGGGTTCTTTGCACAATAATAAAAAATAACATTTTGTTGGGATTTATCTTTGCAAGTATAAACTTACTTTGGTCTATCAGTCAAAGTAACCAGAGCTCTAAGTACACCAGGGCTGATCTTATCAGCAAGGGCACCTTTTTCTGAAATCAAAAAGGACTTCTCCTTTACATAGCTTTGGAGTTTCTTAGCTTCATAATCAAGTCTTTCTTGATCTGCATTACAGCAATCATCATACCAAATTGTCATAGATTTCTCATAAAAATCTATCTTTCATTAGTCTCCTAAGCTCTAGAGTGTACTTAAAAATTTAATACTATTTTTAGAAGTACTAGTAAGCATATACACAGCAAGGTCCAGCTCTGAATCAACATTGGCAACAGCTCAACTACTCAACAAGCTACTCGCAGTTTCTATAATTCAAGAGTTTCAATTGGTAGTTGAAAAGATTAACTATCACAATCGTAAATAAGAAGCCAAAAAAAAAAAAAAAAAACCTGTCTCCAAGATGGTATGAGCTGCATGAAAGGGAACACCTGCAAAAACATCAGTTCCGGGAAACATCATCCATGTGCGTTCGTCGGAGTCATGATTGCCACAGGTTGCACAAACCTCCTTCACTAAGGGGTTAGCCCCAGGCCTTCCAACATCCTTCATTATCGATTCAAAAGGTGCAGAAACACTAGTTTTTGTGGTCCGAGCCATCTTCCGTAGCGCAGTAAGCGCTTCCCTGTTTCCATTTCTTACTTTATCATTTTCAACTATCTGCAGTCCTACTGCTAGAAGTCAATGACAACCCAGGTTGCAGTCGATAAAACTTTTTTTTAAAGAAAACCAAGTTGCTGTCACAAGCTCAAATTACGACTGTACAATTTCCTTATGGTAAGCCATCTAGAAAATAGATATCCAAGATCGTTGTCCCCGAATTCACAAAATATCTTATTCTATTTCAAGTTTTGATCTTCTTAAAGAAACGATACATACATTTGAAATAAAATTCAAAGATTAACTTTCTTTTATCGTTGTCATAATTTTATAAAGCAAAAGCAGAAACTTTAACCTGATCCCGGGCTAAGAGGAGATTCTCAGCTTCGGCTTCAAGCTCAGCCAAACTTTGCATGAACTGTTGTATTCTATCATCCATGTTTTTTTAATCCTTTTGCGACAATAACAGAATAACTAATCTCGATCAGCTTCAGACAGAGCAGAGTTAGGGCTTCCTAAAAATTAGGGCTTTGGGACTCGACGGGAAGAGGGAGGCAAAACTAAAGGTCTTCGAAACAAAATAAATGAAAAATCGAGGCGAGGTGTTTCCCGGTTAAATGAATAATTTTATGGACTAGATTGAAGAAATGAATAAAGTTAGAGGGGTAGATTGAGTAAAATAAGAGGCACAAAAAGTTAACGTTTTCAATAATTGGAAATATAGGTATAATAAAGAAGTAGTATTTGAAAAGGCCAGACAAAATATAGAAAATAACGACAGGGCCTTGAGTCTGATTCTTTCTTAATTTCGTCAAAAAATATGATCTTTGGATCGACCAAGGACTTGCCTCCCTGTACAGTTGAGAGTTTTCTTTCTTTTTTTTTAATCCCTTTGGTGGGTACGTATTTATATTGTTGAAGAAGAAGAAGCAGAAGAAGAATGGATGCAGAGCAGACGTTTATAAGGGTACACGAGAGGTTCTCACAGATGCTAACTCCAAAACTGAGGACTGCTTTGGAATACATCTATTTGATCACAGCCATCACTCTCTTTTGCATTCTTGTTGTTATGCACGCTAATTATGTCCAACAGGTCTCTCTTTTCTGTCTTTGTTCTCCATCTTTTCGTTCTGGATATAGTTGTTAAAACCGTTATTTGGATTTCCAATTTCCTCTTCTTTCTAGGCTTTTAGTATCTCCTCAAAAGAAAGAAAGAAAGAAGTTATCTGATTAATAAATAGTATATGAGACATCTAGATGAAATTTTGATTGTTGAAAGCTCCTAGTTTCTTCGCGTGTTGTGTCATCTTATACTGTGGTGGGAATTTAATATTTGGAATGGCTCCGGGTTTTTCTTTGTTTTGATTCTTTCTATTTGATTAATATACTGTGGGCTGTTTAATGAGAGTTTTAAATCCATTATCCTTTTCATTGAAGCCTGGGTGTTCAAGTGAGCTTTCTGGAATTGAAACAATGGAAGCCCAACTTATCCAGATCAAGGTACTGTATTTCATTTCAGATTTATATCATGCTACAATGATCTTATATAGTTGTCTAGTTTTAATTCTGTTTTCTATTGATTTAACATTATTGCTACAATGTGTACTTTTTAATCCTTTTGATGGTAACGTGGAATCTGAAAGCTGATCTTTTATCCTTAGAAGTTCACTCTTTCAAAAAATGATTAAAATCTTAAAATACCCAAGGATAGTTAGCTTGCACCTTGAGTGTGCCCGCTATTGGCTTAATCGATCCTCAGTGTTGAAGCAAAATCAGTGAGTAGGTAATTCAATGTCAGTACCTTAGTCACAGCATTGGTGAGCTACTTTTTGACCATATCCAGGAGGCAAATATTATTTTGCAAAGAAAGGATGAATAAGTGTATATATGTTTGTGTGTGTGAAATTATTGGCAAATGTTTGTTTAAAGTTAGCTTGCAAATAATTAATTTAGTTTATTTTTGATAATAAGAACATTCTTAACTTTTGCTTCAAGCATATTGCTAAATAACGGGAGCTGACACGTTTTCTTGGTTTAGATTACCAGTGAAGGCCTATGGTCACGGGATGATTCAGAACAAAATGCAGTAGATGTTCCTGATGCTGGACATGCGACTTCTAAAATTGAATTGCCAAATATGGATGAAGGTGGGTTGAGTTTTCTGGCTGCTAAGTTTTGGTTGAACTGGATAGAACCAAGTGCTAGAAAGGATAAGTTAACTTTGAAGTATGGGAAGACTGATAATGATCTTGAAAATCAACATGAAAGCTCTACTACCAGTGATATCTCTAAGCCAATAATTGATGAAGGTTTGACTAAAACTGATAAGGTGGAAGTGCACAGTGGTCTCTTGTTATCAGCCGAAGAAGCCTCCAAAACAGCCGTGGATCATTTTGTTAAAAAGTGGCGCAGGAGTGTATCATGTGCTTGGAGACATGCCATGCAAATACTCCAAAATCTTCTGAAGTTACAGGTAAGTGAATTAAGAAAAAACTTCACTGGTTTTACACCTTTCCAGTATGGTGGTTACAATTACTTGCTATTTGGTACTTATAATTCTTTCCATTCCAGAACTGGGGTTCATATTCTTTCGGTGCTTTCACATGTGAATATGAAATTTAGGCCTTCAAAACTGAACCTGTGGTGGTTGCCTAGTTTTACCGTCTGAGGACTCATTTTATGGATTGAGTTTGATGTTTAACATGGTAGGACCAGCCTCACTGACATGGCTTGCGAGATTATTATTATCAATGGTCATCCACAACAGTTAATATTTTAGTTAGTGGTATCGAGCCTCTTCTTAACATGTTTGTGGAAAAATATTTGAATATGATTTTAAAATTTAGGAAAAATTTTTGTTTTCACTTCATTCAAAGCAGGGAGGATAATATCAAACTTCCCGTATGATAAGGGACAGGAATTTATTCTGTTGAAATTGCATGAATTCTAGCTTTTAGCTATTACTCCCAATCTCATTCTGATTGATATGGAGCACAATAGTGGTCTTGCCTAAATATGAAGTTAAATGTTCTTTCGTTTGCTATTCAAAAATTTAGATTTTTCACGTTGTTCCTCTTTCTCTTTCGCATTTTCTGATAACAGGACAATTCTCAATAATTTGGTTTAGGTAACAGTGATGATGAAAATGTAAATTTCTAAACAAATTGCTTTTCAACTCCATATATAAATCATGTAAATTTCTAAACAAATTGCTTTTCAACTCCGTATGTAACTCTCATGGTCCAGTAGTTGTCAACTTTAAGGATATTTATTGGATGAATCTTTATCGAGTCTTCGGTATTTATTTCGGACAATTCAAATTTGCTTCTAGCTGCCCCTTGTTTGATGCTAATTTGATTTCTAATATCACAGATTATAGTTCTTTAACATAAATTTTCATGTTCAGAATATTACAGGCATAAAATTAAATCTTGATCTTCCCATGTTGTTGAGAATACTTTATTTGGACAGACTTGACTCGTATGCAGGTAATAGCTAACTAGCCTTTGTTGCTTGTTTATCATTTATACAAATTTTAGAATGAGTTAAACTTGTAAGAGCTTCGTAATCTTAATTATACACATGAAATTAATGCGTGCTCTAGGTTCATGGAAACCATTGACATAATAAATGCAGTCATAATGATTATGAGATTATCTTTGTTTAGGTACATGTGGTATGTGGCATAAATCAGGAACTGTTTTGTTCTCCCTGCTTATGCTGATGTAACCATAGAAATGACGAATTGTTTATTTGTACCTTGTATGCTGATAATTGGTGAGAAAATTTACTGCCTGTTTCAGTGCAGTGGTTTGAGAAGAGCAGCAAAACATTTGAACCAACTTATTTGTACACAATGGAGAAGGTGCAAATCGGAACTTTCTTCTCTCAGTTGAACTTCTCCAAGCTGCTGCATGAGCTTGGTTTTAAAGTCACCACAGAAATTTAAAGAGTTTTTGCTGTATATCATTTGATTGTTGATACGTTTAACTTTATGAGTACCCTACAGGGTTATTTCTTACTTCCTCAAGAAGCCAAGGCTCGACATGGTATACATACTGTTAACATTAGTATATCAGCTTGGCATCCTTGCTTCGGGAACAGGTATACAAATCCAGGCTATTTTTATTTATAAGATTCTACGTATGACTTTGAAGTGGACTTATCATTTAGAATGAAGTTTCTGCTTCTTCTCTTACAACCCTTCAATCACTACACCATGGGCAAGCCCAAATGATAAAGTGGTGTAGTTACCAAAGCAGATAGAAGGGCTAACTACTGTTTTCTTTTCCTCTATCTACATTGCTTGTAGTTTAAAATTTGAACTGAGTATATAGCATTGATAGAATGTTACATCTTGGTCATAATGGTTAAGCAATAAAATGGAACTTATTTGGAATGTTTATACTTGCATATTTGCATGTGTGGAAGTTAATCCTGAAATTCATCATGGATTTTCTTCCTGAAGAATTGAAACTCTGGGTAAATGTGGGCCCTTGAGTGCCTCATATTTTTTTGTAAATGCACTCTCCTTAAGCTTCGTGAGTCATATGTAGTGGTTGAAGTTTGACAACAATATTTTTTCAGGATTATGTAATTATTATTTATTGCCATAGTTATCACTTGACGTATATTTGAATGTGTTATCATTTGATGAGCAATTTCTAATTCCCAGATGGCAGCAACTTCTCATAAACAAGGTTGTGGGATATGATACCATATTGACGAATAGTTTGTTGAGTACCCCTGGTCAAGGTAATAGCAGGTTTACATTTCTCTCATTTCCATTTTTTCTCTGATAGAATATGTCTGCACAATTTTATCACTATGTACAATAAATGTATCAACTGAATCCTTTTCTTTTCATTTGGTGTTACATGTTTATTAAGAGCCATTTTTTTCATAGGAGTTGACTTGTATGGATGTATTAGGTAGCTTATCTGTATCTGGAGCTAAATTAACTTGCCTAAACTGCTTCAATTATTAATTTCTCCATTACTTCATACAAGTCAATGATTTGCAACTCACCATTTTCTTGGAATATGTATCACTTTGTCTATGCCTCTGTCATTGTTAGTGCAAAGAATTTGTTTTAATGGTGAATTTATCCGTGCAAATGTCTCTCCCAAAAATTTTGGTCTAGTTGTTTGATTTCTTGTTTAGATTCCCTCCTACTTATATGGTCTATTAAGCCCAAATTAAAAGCAAGAAAAAGGGTAATCTTGGCTGCTTTTCTTTCTTTAAACCGAATTGTCTAAAAATCACTGTCATTTTTTACCAAAAAGCTGTTTGTCGGGATAATTTGACTAAATTGTAACTGCATAATGCTTATGAAGTTGACGCTAGAGGAATTGATAATGTTCCAGTTCAGATAAGATAACTACCCTGTTAATAAGCAATGATGTCCAGAAAAAGAAATTACATCTTGTTCACTAGGAGAACAAAAGCAAGACTCAACCCACCTTCAGTGTGTCCTTCATTAATCACATAAAAAGACAAACTTGTGTCTCCATTTTTGCTTTGTCCAATGCTTTGTAACTTTTCATACATGTCCTATAGTATCTAGTGACCTCATCTTCAAATTCTTCCACTGCTCTTTCATGACAAGGTACAAGAACAAGTTGTACAATAAGGCTATAATAGGTTGATATGATTAAAGGAACAAATTATCAGGTTTTGGCGCCAGTCTCATCACAGTATGAAGGGACCAACAACATGCAATTCAAATCATCAATTTTTTGCAGGGTATCTTTACAATTTTCAGTCGAAGGAATTTTACAGTCTGAGTTATACACAAGAACTGCCTGAAGGTCCAGCAAAATTTGGAGGTCTGTGGTCTAAATCAATTTACAATTTTCAGACGTGGTCCTATTAATAATTGTTGATACTGTCAATTATTGTTAACAGTACTCCTGAGGCAGATGTATGTCCTTAGGTGGAATAGCTTTTCTTAATGAAATAGTCTGGACCAGGAGTGATGCAATCAAACTATTCAGTCCACCAAATATTTATATGCTGAAAGATCAAAATGTTAGTTCTTCCATGGCTTCACTTTTGGATGGTTTAAGGCAGGTTGATCTATGATAGTGTACGATGACAAATTATAAAATGTAAAATGGAAGGTTTTTGGACCCAAGTGAGTTTTGAGATTCTTCAAGCAAAACTCTGTGCACCCGCATGTAAAGGCAACTATGACTTTGTCAGTATAGGTAGCATGCATAAAGTTAAAAGCATCAAGTAGTTTTATGAATCACTATTAGATAACTTTATTATTCATAAGGTGTATGAGGTATAAAGTTTTGTTTATGCATTTAATATTTTGAATTCTTTTAGTTGATAAAAATTGAACTCAGATATACCGAATAGTCTATACAGACTATACAGTAATCATTAGTTAACTGTATCTAGTAAATGTTGTGATGAGAAAGCCATAGGCTTTCCCTGGTGCTGTCTACATGTCGGTCTTATGCCTGTCTGCATTGCCACATTCTAGCCTTACGTCTGTCTAAATATTATCAATCTTTCCCCCCTTATTAACAATGCAGTTTTTTTTTTCCCTTATATTCAATTCAGATTATAGAGTCCCGATGAGTTTACTTCTTAATTGTTTTCCATGAAGACTATCTTGTGACAAAGTGTGGGGTGCTTATGATGTCGCTGTTTGTTTTCTTTACTACCACGATGTCAGTATCATTTACATTGAGAGAGACGCAATCTCGCATGCTGAAATTCACAGGTTTGCTTTACTTCAGTTTTGTTTGCAAGATGTTACATAGTGTGGATAAAATGGAGCACATGCATTTCTCATTAAAATTTTTCACTGCTTGTGATATTAGTAGTTTGCTAGTTGCTCGGAAGGGCAGACATAGCACAGTACTTGTATGCCTTCATCATCATATATCTATCTAGTTACTGCTGCTTATTTTGAGTGTGATTTGTGACGTCCATTCTAAAATTTGCAGTACAGCTTCAACACCATGCTCGACATCGGCTGCCAACTTTTCAGTTGATCTTTTTGCATGTGATTGAATCGCTTGTCTTTGTACCTGTAAGTATTCACCTCATTGACTTAACTGCTAGTCTATCTCCGAGATATTCTTCCGATGTTTACTCTCTTAATGTTTCTATGAAATTCCTGGAGAGACCTTTACTTTTGGTAATTAAAATCATTATTCTGGCTATAGTTACCTTCTGAACTTGATGTTTGATGAAAGTCTACATTTGCTCTGCAGATTATGATTGGTATCTTATTTTTCCTGTTTGAGTTTTACGAAGATCAGTTGTTGGCTTTCATGGTCTTAATTCTCGTTTGGTTGTGTGAGCTATTCACACTAATAAGGTTTCTCTCTCCTCTTTGGATATTCTTGTCAATATCTTATATTTCTTTTCTCCTGTTGTTTTTGGACATCATAGGGATCAATCCAGGCACTGGATTCTATTTGATATGATTTTATGTTAAATACGGTTTTAATCTAATTAAGACGCTCTAGTTCTGTGAAGATCAGCAGTTAGCTTTTATGGTTTAATACATGTTTCATTAACTTGCAGTGTACACACACCAATATCTATGAAGTTCTTTCCTCGCTTCTTTCTGCTCTACTTTCTGGTTTTTCACATCTACTTCTTTTCCTATGGTTATGGTATGGGCATGTTACTCTTATCTGTCTTTGTGGCTGCAAACTATTTGTCCAAACTAATGCGTCTTTAATTCATTCCAGGCTTTTCCTATCTGGCTCTTTCTACAACTGCAGCATTTATGCAGCATTTAATCCTATATTTCTGGAACCGATTTGAGGTAATGATGGAATGAAAACCTCAAGCACTTTGAAGATGAGTTTTCCTATCATGTTGCTATTTATACTCATCAACAGGTTTCTAAAGAAGTATACACTCATTGATTGATTAAGTTTTGTATATTATTTTTGGATTTGCTATTACGGCATTCTTAGTGGATCTTTGTTCTACTTGACCTCAGGTGCCGGCCCTGCAAAGGTTTCTACAAAACAGAAGGTCGCAGTTTCAACAACAGTCAGACTTGCATATCACCTCCTCGACCATTCTGGCATCAACTTTACACATAACTAGATTGAACACTAGCAATCAAGGCCCAGTTAATAGAGACATGGCATCGGGTCCTACACTCAGACCTGGAACGAACCAACAAGTACCAAATAGCATACGAGGTTTGGGGCTTCAACTGCGTTTGGAAAATGATAACCCAGACGGAGGAGGCAACCCTATGCAGGTTCCAGGTCAAGCAGCTATGCAGCAAGCAGAAACGAGCCCCAACCCTGGTGCAATGAATTCGTTCAGTTCGATGTTGCTGTGGGTATTAGGAGGGGTTTCTTATGAGGGCCTTAACTCATTCCTTTCCATGTTTAGAGACGCAAGGGACCGAGGGGAAGTTTACGGGGAATCCAACAGACCTGAAAACCATGCCACTCAGGATGTGCAATAGTAGTGACTTATTAAATGTGGATGTCTTTGAATTGTAAATGGCTTTGTATTTTTGATCGCACAGGATGTAATATAGAACACCTTTTGACATAGAAATGGTATGTGTAATAGTTTTCAACTCAACTCCAGTGCTTGAGGACAACTTGTACAGAGTCTGAAAGGTATATATCCCATGTGTCTGCATCTTGAAATAAGTTGGAGGGAATATTCCAAAAAAGAAGTCTTTGTCCCTCGAAAGTCAAAAGTGAACGCTTTATTGCTGTGATGATCACATTTAATGCATATTTATCGTCAATTATTTTTTGCCTGACTTTAGCTATTCACTTGATTACATGATGACAAGACGAAACGATAGGCCTTTACGGAGTCTGAGCTAACGACGGCGGTGCGACGACGATAGAGAGTCAGTGGACCAAATTTTGCTATTTTGTAATCCTCCGCTCCTTTCATAATCTTCAAAATAATCAACTTACGACATCCCTTCATCAAACCCCACAGGAATATTTTAGAATTACACAAATTTTCTATTTTCCTTTTGTATCGTATTGATACAATAGCTCCTTTTGTATAGATTCAAACAAAGCTTATACGAAAGTTAAACATACCACTGATTTATGGATCAGCTCCTTTGCTTACGAACATGGCATCAGCTAGTTGTAATTTATAACCTTAAAATTTCTTAGTCTTCGTTACCTTGGGTACCGTGTTAATAGATACACAGCTATACAAGGTGAATTGTTCCACACTTTAGAGTGTAACCTAAGGATGCCTCTTGCCTTATCCTTCAAGTAGGTGGCGCAATCTGCTTGCATGACCATGCAAAGCTTTGAAACAGCCCCGACACTCAACATCTCCTTCAGAACCTCATCTTTAGCAGAGAATTTTGCGATCAAGTCAAGAATGTGTAGTGCGTTATCATCTGATACTGGTGAAACTCTGAGGATCCTCTTTGCTAACATGCCGATTCCTCCTGCATGTTTCGTGAACTTCACTCTTCCGTCTGCACAGGAGCATAGTTGTGCCAGGAGCGTTAATATCAGCTCCGTGATCCTCTTCTCTGGCTTTTCTAGCTCCATTTCGATGAGTTCGAACACTGCATTTGCGTCCACGATTCTTGTTCGATTTCTCCCCCATCGACAGACATCTATCAGAACTTGCAGGGCGGATTTAGTTGTTTGTTCAGAGAACTTTTTGTGATCTCTTAGCAACCCCACAATTCTTTTGAAGAAATCTGAGTTTAGCCTCTCCAACAGTATTGTCGATGCGATTTCTACCGTTTTATTCAGGATTAGCATTGCATGTGTCTTCACACCAACTTGATTATCAATTTCATCACAATCTAAAACCCATGTCAACGAATGGATAAAATCGTGATTTTCTTTGACAAAAATCTTGAAATCCTCGGATGAGCTCAACACAGTATAGAGAAGCCTCAGTGCTTCCTCAAGACCCGTTGTTTTGCGTCCTTTAAAACATCCTATGATAAAAGAACACATAGCTTTGTTTACACCTGCCTCTTCCATGCACCTCCTGTTTCTCTCATTCTCTGAGGCAAGGCCTTCCATTCTCTTCAAAGCTTTCACACACTTAAGAGGGTCATCAAGATCTTTGATAAGACTCACTATATGAGCCTTACTGAGATGAGTTTTTGGAGTAGGAATTCGATCGACTCCCATTTTAGCTTTTGAAGTGCACCACGATTGAATCAACCGCAACAATGTGTAGTTCGGTGTCAAGTCGGACTCTCTAGGGAGAGGTTGCATGCTTACAGGGCATGTAGGGATGTCTTTGGCCGCCATCAACCACTTTTCGATGCTTTCTCGGTCGTAGGTTATGCCTGTAATAGCTGTAACAGGATCTTTCATGATCTGAAGCGAAATGGGACACAGAAAATATCGAGGAATGTCTACATCTTCCATAACGCACAACAAATCTAAAGATCTTAATTTGTCTGAAAGAAATATCGGATAACTGGAAATAGAGAAAATGATGAAGGATGTTTGTTGATTTCTTAGTTGTAGGAGGCAAGAGAAAGGGGCGTGTATTTAACAGGTTGCTGAAGGTCTTGCAATGGTGGTGAAGTTTGAAGATTGGCACGTGTTGAGCCAACTTTGACAGAGTATATGAGAAGAAAAATCACTCTTTGCTATAAACTAGCTTTTTCCATTTACTAGTCAAAAGCTCTCCTGATTAGAACTTCAGGTGGTGGTCAACACAATGCAAGACACATTTATCAAACAAAAGCCGCCAAATTGCCAAAGGGCAGGAAGTCAGAGTCCACCAATTTGGGTTCGAAGCATTACAACTAGGCCAGAAACGTGGGTAGATACGGAAAGCCGTGGGGGTTAGGACTTAGGATACCAGTTCTTTGTATCCAAATACTATATGGCAATTGGCATATTCAACATATTAAAAAATATATTCTTAATTTCTAAAATTTATATTCAATTTTCAAATTTGGTCATATTAATTTAAGTATTACACGACTCTTTTTAAATTATACTATTATATATCAAGTAACTCTTTTTGTCTGTAAAATTTATAATTATTAATTTTAAAAATATATTAAATAAATTATCAAATTACCTAAATTATTTAATAAATTAATAATTTAAAATTAAATAATAAATTAAAGTGAATCATTAATTTCTTTTCTTGGATAGCAGAATATTTAATTTAAAAGATTGGTTAACCACTTAAAACACTTAGTAATTAGTAGATTTATAGCGTTAGATTCAAGCTATTACATCCTCTGTCTTAAGTACTATGTTCCAATTTTATTTTTATCCTAAAATAACGCCCGTTTTATATGTAAAATAAAATTATTTTAAGATAAAATAAGGTTAAAATAAGATAATTAGAACAGAAAATTTGACTCGGGTTAAAATAAGATAATTGGAACAGAAAATCTAACTCGGACTTATGTGAGTAACAAAACACCAAACCCTACTTCCTTCTACAAACATAAATATATCCGGTTGGCCGTAGTTAGCTACAGCACACTTATTTCTTAAATGTTTTGTTCTTGAATTCAACCTTTCGACTTTGACTATTACGATGTGTGTGCATTATTGCATTGGTGATATGCACACAAAGGTTAGTTTTCTCTCCCGTCACTTTATTAACAGTGTAAAACAGAAAAATATACATAGGAATGCACGCATTTGTTGACGACTTACCTTTGCTTTACCTTGTTTTTGTTTCATTATCGATTCTCCTCTGGCCTTCATCTCATATATCACGCCCATATTCAAAGTCTACCGTTTCTGGATCTCTCCCTTTTCCTTTATCTTCTAGACATTTAAACCCATTGCTCACGATATCTATACAACTTGCATGTATATATCACATTGTACTATCTCTAGGTCGAAAGGTAAACTATGACACAGGTTTCATTCTTCATTCTATTCCCAGGTCATAAATTTAGGTGCGACCCACTAACTTTTGCTACATTCAAATATAGTTTCATACATTGAAGAAATTGTCTGAACTTTAGTTTCCGTGTAGTTAGTGGGAATTCTGTGTACATGATATATTCTTCACTTACTTGAATAGTTTTCTTACGTCTCACACATTTGATTACTGCATCACTTTTGTGAATCTTTATAATTAAACATGTATGTATATATTATGGTTTGTCTAGTCAACAAAAGATATTTGAATTCAACAATAAGAACCTGCTTCTTAAATTAACCAAAGTTGGTAGATTTTATTAACACATATCAGTCGGTCCTTACTTTGACAACTTATGTTAGTTTTTTATATATTGCAATCAGAAGAGCGGATTGATTGTGTAGAGTGGCATGAAAATTTGATGTCAGTCTTCGTTTTGACTGATTTCATGTCTACTTAAAGGAGCCAATTTCTTAATAATTATTGTGTAATAAACATAAATAGTATATATATGTTTCATCGAGAAGCTTCATCTTTTAATTGAATGTTTTTCTTATTGCTCACATCTGATTACGCATCACGTAAGTGCATATTTATAATTAAACATGTATGAATTTATTGTTGGAAAATTTTGTCCTTCTCCATAATATTGGACAATTATTAATTATATTTTTGATTTTTTAATAACTTATCGGTTAAGTTACGTAATTCGATTATAACAAAGGTAATATAGTGGCTCAATAAATGATCTAAATTAATGGGTCGAAGTCCGAAAAAAAAATAGATCCCGATTAGTGTGGACCAGATTTATATCGAGCTTGTGATGGGTAAGCCTAATATAGAAACTATATATATAAAGGTTAAACTCTCCTTCAGTTGTTTATGTAATTTGTAAGCATAAAGATCCTCTGACCCGTTAAGAGCACTTACTGTTAGAGTAGTGCCCTAAAGACAATCCCCTTTAGTGCATTTTGTTCATAAGTACAGACTTTATGAATAAATAAAGAAATACATTTTCATTAATTTGGTGTGTTTTTTATGAATTGATATTGATCAATGAGCCAATTAATGAAGTCCATGATATATGACATAGCATGAAGGAAATTATGA
>JANZLC010000201.1:4636484-4659828 GCA_026413385.1 Erythroxylum gracilipes
CTGATAAATATTTCGGTTTGTTTGTTCTGTCTTGGGTGGCATCCATGTATCCTCCCAGGGGGTATTTGGGTGTTACAGATTTGGTGCGAAAAACTTCAATAGTTGTCTTAGTTGTTGCAGTTCTATTGAGTTAATATTTCGGTGATGAAACATTTGTTGATTCGAGATGTTTTGTGGTTGCTGTGAGTGGGATGTGTCAGTGATTATATCGAAGATTCATAGCAGATTTCTTGGTTGACAACTTCCCGTTCTTTCATTGATGAAGCGATATATTTAGGGAAGTTTTTTTTTGAAGTGTTTTCATTTATGTTGAATTTTTTTAATCATTTGAGTTGTTTATATTTCTTTTTCATTAAACATAGTTTGAGAAAATCCTTTGTTGAGGTTAGTACGAGGCAGTCGTACTATTGAGTGTGAAATTCTTCACGAGTTGTGAGGACGAGGGATAGTGACAAGGGTTGAGTGGTATCGACTCAGTAAAGCCTTGTATAAAACTATTATCGTTAGTTAAAGAATGAAGTTGGGTGAGTGCCCCGTAAATATAAGCAATGTGGCCAAACTGCGTTAATAAATATTGGTGTTGATTTATATTTGCGCATTTAATTTTTATGATTTTTGATTGTGCTAAAAACTACTGCAACAAAACCTAAAAGTTTGCGAAACTACTACGCCCATTCGATATTCCTGTAACAACATATACATGACTGTTGTCACCATTTGAAAAGTCACACAGCAGGGTCACTTGGCTTAAATAAGTCAATCGTATTCATGAATCATGGCCTACGTATAAGCCAATAAGTCAATCGTATTCATGAATCATGGCCTACGTATATTTATTATTCTTAATTAGTGCATTATTTTAGCAAATTCCAACATCAATTTCGAGGGAATTAATGAAAATCCCTATAGTTTTCGTAATATCTCACTTTGACCATTTTCATTTGTAACCAATAAGAAAGAAAAGTTTTCCAAGTCTCCTTTTCGTGGGGACGTTCAATCTGACACTCTAGAAGTGGAATATAAAATAAATTTGGGTTAATTATAAAAGAATTCTAAACTTTTCCCTAAAAAAAAAATTCTAAACTTTACTTAATTTAATAATTATAATTTAAACTTTAAAAAGTGATTGTTAAATATTTAAATTTTCAATTTTTTTCAATTCTAAACGTACGTTGGTGTTTTTGTTAAGTTTGCTAACATGACTTGTCACTTATTTCAAGAATCTTAAACACTTATACACATCATACCAAATTAAATTAACTAATTAAATTTAACTAAACTAAGTAGTTTAATTAAACTAACATATTAAAATATATAGGCTACGTCATTTTGAGGTCTAGAGTTAACGTACTTTATATACAAGACTCTCCGCTTCGTAAGAGTCTGGAGAGGGTCATCGATATATATAAATTTCCTTTGTATTTTTTTAATGAGAGACTTTTTTTGTTATTCGAACTTGTGACCTTCTAGTCATAAATAAACAATTTTTGTGAGAATTTGTGACCTTTTATTTTGAGGTCTAAAATCTCTAAATCTAAGTCAGGGCCCTTCATAGGAGAACGAGTGGCATGATGCGAGAACCTGTGGTACTATGCCATAAAGAATGGTGCGGCAACAGACGTGTCAGTCCCCAAAACGACGTAGCCCAAATATGTTTAATCTGTTAGTTTAATTAAACGACATTGTTTAGTTAAATTTAATTAGTTAATTTAATTAGGCTTGACGTGTATAAGTGTTCATGTTTCCGAAACACGTAACTAGTCACGTTAGCAAACTTAATGGAGACACTAACATCGGGCTATAATTGAAAAAATTTGAAATTTTGAATATTTAATTGTCACTTTTTAAAGTTTAGGCTATAATTGTAAAATTGAGCAAAGATTGAAAATTTTTTAATAGTTAACCCAATAAATTTTAATTGCAAAAGAATTATAATTTATTTTAATTTTAAAAAAATATTATATTTCTCTATATATTATTTAAATCAAGCTCGTTACTTAATTTAAATTGTTAAATTATCATATATATATATATATGTATAACAATTTATTAATTATATATTTTAAAAACAAAAACTATAAATTCAATTGATATAAAATGACAGTTCAGTTACCATTCAAATTGAAAAAAGTTAAAATGTCTCATTCTTTTGAGAAGAAACATGGTTTATTTAATTAGTTTAAAACTTCAATTACAAGTAAAAATGTGACTGTCGAAGGGTTGATTAGTGTGTGCCAAAATGCATGTAAATATGAGCATTTCCATTATATTGTCTAATTATGTTTGTAAATTGTGGTGGGTGGGTTTTGTATATGAGTCTGGGCTAGTTCACCGGATCGACCCAATACCCGGCCCATTTCAAAGTTGTCCCGGAACGGAGAAATCGAAACTCAGAAGCGTAATGGTTGATTCTCGTGGCCTCTAACCTCAACGCCGGCCTCTCCGCCGGAAGTTGCTTGTAGGATAGAAATTTCAGGTTATTGAATCGAAAGTTTTATTCCTTCAGTGGCCCTGGCATTTCTCCTAGCAGGCATCCCGCGTTACTTTCTATGATAAAATCATTGGGGGTTACTATGCTGTCAAGTTGTTTGATGTTTTGTTTTGAATAGTTAGTATGTGACACTGGGCGTATCTAACAACAGATGTTCTTGTTTTTTACGTTTTCTTTTTAATTGATAGTGATTGATACGTTAATCATTTCTTCCCTTAACTAATTATCATAATTATAATTCCTATTAGCAATTAACAACCGGACTAATTTATGTTTATTGTCACATTTCTTGTATCCTATGACAACTGATATATGTTGTCTGTCACTCAGCATTCTCGAGGTCGTGATTTTATGTTTTGCGGCTTGTGTGGGACGATGCTAACTTTTGACTTCTACCAACCAGGCTAAATGTCTTGTGTGGGACGATGCTAACTTTTGACTTCTACCAACCAGGCTAAATGTCCTTTGTGCAAGTTTCAGAAGAATGTAAAAGGTAAAACTGATGAACGCACCTCCATGCTTGAATGAAGTTTATTTTCCCAAGTTTAGGAACTTTTGCGGTGAACCTTCAGTTGTTGCCATTTTATCTTATGCTTCTAAACAGGTAGTTGATCCTAAATTTCTTCTTGGTTTCTGTAAGATCTGTTTTAGGTGTCCAATTTGTTGGAATAAAGAATTCATATCTTAGTGATAGATATATGCGAATTGGGAAGAGTTTCTGTGTGGTCTCAGTTTTTTGCAACATTGTTTCCTCTGGTGGCTTCAAGTTTCACTGTTCTTAATCTAGGTGGATGTATTAGAAAAGGTATCAATTTCTTTTATTATAGAAGGTAGGTTCACAGATGGATCTTGTCCTATATGCAGTAAGACATCAAGTGCAAAACAATCACTGGTTTTGTTGATTTCACTAGGAGAGGACATGCAGAGCAGTGAATTATTCACGACTTCCACGGTCCACAGGTTTATTATTGAATACTTTCTTCCAAAAGCTTTTGAGTTCACCTTAAACTCATAATGCTCTCTATCTAGCTGTTTTCACCCAGGTTGAATATATTTTGCTTCTTAATAATGTTGTTGGGTAAGTGGGACGGAAAGAGAGAGACGGGGAGAATCATAAAGGCCCAGGTTAAGGGGAGAGTCTCTATGTACTTGTTTTACTCTATTAAGCTTTGTGAATATATCATACTTCTTAGTATACGTGAATATATATCATAATTGTGAATTGTGATTTCATACTTGTCTTCTGTTTCCTCACAAGATTTACTGAAAGTTGCTCACATTCATACTGTTGCTATCTCTGGCTTGATAGTATTGGCAGTTCATTTCCATAGGTTTAGAAATGATTTGTGTTTTACTATTTGTTTGATCCTGATCTTTATATAACTGAATCTACTGCCATTCTATGAAGAGGTATCTGGAGGAGAAATACGTTGCAAACTCTCTGCCGAGGTACATCTGAAATGTCAACTGGAGATTGAAATTTCAAATATGGTTGCTATGCCATCAACATGGATGAAACTTACAATTGTACTTATTGAGCATTTTGGCTGACATGTTAAGGGAGTACCATTACCTAAGATGATGGTATTTAGGGGTATAGGGTCTTCGGTTTGTCAGTTTATGATAGCTGTGATAGCAATCGGGTTATACAAAATGGATCATTAAAGCATGAATTGATTATTAAGAGGGAATGTGCTGGTATACAATATGTTCATTTTAGTAACAGTAATGATGCATATTGACTTTTAAGTATCGATAGGGTTATTGGGCTGTCAGTATGTTCCAAATCATGATAATAACAACTGTTTCTAGCATTAAAGGTGTTGGTATGGACTGGTTTGATGCTGGATATGAGAAGGGATTTGGGCATTTCACATTTTGAAGGAAAGATTGAGGTGAAGGACATGGAGGTGACTGATTTTGGAAATGATAACATATGCAACTTTTTCTTGGAATAAGCTACTAGAGTTCTATTATTACAGAAACAAGAACTGTGAAAGATGCAGTCATACAAAGCTTAGATTTTATTCAAGACAAGTATTTTTCTACCCATAATTATACAGCTACTATGATCAACTTTCAATTGCTTCTCTAATTTTTCCAATTTTCACCTTTCTGCAGATGCGATCAGCAGATGAGGGTGAGACTACTGTTTGTTCATACAAATTTTCTGCGAATTGAGCCTATAGTTAAGGAAGCACCTTTATTGGGCTCCAGACAGACTGAAGTGAGTTCTTTGATACATACTCTTTCAGACAGGCATTAAGCTATGTGTGGCTGTAGAAAGTTGAGAATTGGGTTGAGTTTATCTTAAATTTATTTTTTCAAATTGAATCCGAATTTTCATAATTTAACCTGTTTTAGCTGTTATTAAAGCAGGTTAAACTGCATTTTAGCTGTTAATTTAGGATCAAAAGAATCACTTTTTGTCACCTCCGATTACTAAAAGAACTGATTATACTAATTGGATAAGTATGTAGCTTGTGGGGATCCATTTTCACTTGTTTGTAATCTGATCTAAATCTAAGCTGGGAAACGATAAAATGGCAGCCACAAATTGAAAAACAAGTTGGAAGCCCTTTTGTCTTGTCGATGCATCCATCTAAACAACGTATCCCATTCAAGCAAATCCAATCCATGTTCTTTGGTTACACCAATGAAAAGACGCCTCCTTTCTTATCCAATTCATGGCCTTCTACTTGACTACTACAATGTTAGTTTATACATTAAGACTGCAAATCATTCATTATTCTCCACTGAACCATTTAATTTAAAACCAGAAGTGGTGAAAGAAATTTACTGTTAAAATGAAATGAAGAAAAGAACAGTAAAAAGTAAAAACATCAGGACTGTAATCAATTGGTGCAAAACCATAATCTTCCTATATATTTATTATTTCGCGACATGTAGAAGCAAAATCATAACGAACCAAGAAAGAAAATCTTTCCTCTTTATTATGCATCACATACAGAAAAAACAAACAACTGGTGGACACTAGCAAGCATGTGTTAACAACAAACAACACTCATCCTTTTGCCTACATCTGTACCAGACAACGATATCATAAGGCACCACAAAATTTTGCAAAATCATATGATATGATGTGATATGATATGATAATGCATGATTTAGATTTTAGCCTCTTTTTGCTTAACATAGATAAGCTAGAGGGAGCGCTTGAAGACACACTTCCTTTTGTTTGTCTAAAAATTAACACAAGGCATTATTCATTTACCATATATTCTTGTCTGCATCAGTTTGTAGGTCTAACTAGTAGACTAAATGATTTATTATTATTACTACGTATATTTAATACACATTTAAAAAGGTAATAACAATTAAAAAATTGGGATATCATCATTAATTAACATTGATTAATGAGATACCTAAAGCTCAACATGTAATAATAACGTGTGGAGTATGCTTTTGATCAGTGAATCTGCAAATTAACAATGTCTTCGGGTGATTATGCTATTCTACAACTTTGTAATCTAACGATCAAAGTGTACATATACAGGATTTCTCTGCAGTTTTCTTTTTGTATTTTTTTACGAAGAAGCTGTTTTTGTGATTTGAAGATATGACTTTCTGGGCACAAATTGAATTTGTATTATTACCACCAAAAGTCTTATAATCATCTGAAGCTAAAGTCATCTAAAAAGCTTAGGAATTTCAACTTATTCAAACCATATGAAACCAAAACTTGGTGTCGCCTGAGATAACCGAGAGCATGCACAAAATTTTCTTCTCCTATGACTAATAATGGATCCTTTTACTATAGAAAAAAGAACCTACTTTTGCATATCTTAAGTTTTGATTGCTTTTCGAGTTACTTTGCGTCCAAGTTGAGATACATACACATGCATATATAACAACTACTTAATGTTTTCTTTCGGTGCATAGTTTACCAGGTAACTATAATATTATTGCAAGCATACGGTAAACTGAATTCCAACTCCCCTTTATTCGTTTATGAAGTACCAAATCATGATAATGCCTTCTTTACAATAACTGAGAAGAAAAGGAGTATATATAAAGGGTGGACAGGATTTTGTCATAAGTAAGGACAAAACGTAAGATTCACAATCAGAATTGGATTTAGGGAAATATTTGGTAGTAATATGTAACGTTCAAGTGGTCAATATTCCCACACTGTTTTTGTCTCTAAATGCCTTTTATCCTTTCTCTACGCAAGACTACTGTGTATACGCATAAAAGAAAAGTCTTTCTTCTTCTGGCTTTCCGTCATCTTTGTAAATATTCTTCAGGAAATGATGTGATGTGGTGGAGGTGGAGCACTTCTACGCATATGGATGGATGGATATGTGCAAAACCCTAATTGCATTTGTCAAGATTTCAAGTGATTTTGACTTTGGTTAAAGGTTGTAGGGTCCATACTTATATTCACATCCTTTCACTCTAGACCCACATCTTGTGGTATTCTATCATTTTGATTGATTATTAGTTAGACAAAGTGTATCGACAAAAATTTAAATGTAAAATGTATCTTTACAAAATCTTCCTTATTCTAAAGCAATATCTTTTTTAGTAAAAAGTAGGAATCATAATAGTTAATTTGTACTAAATTTAGGTTATGAAACTTTAAATTTTTAATTAAAATTAAATTTATTTATTTGTTTTAAATTATTTGAGATTTTATAAAGCAAAATAGTAATCATTGCAAGTAAGGATTTTGCTTAATCACGTGCAATTGAGACTTTAGACCATGACTTAAATCTTTATTAATGGATGAAAGGTGAGGTGATAAGGATTTAAATATGTCTTTAAGTAGTTATAAAATGGGAAGAATGTAGAATACTAAGCACATGCATATACCAAATCCTCAGTCATTTCTAATGTTTTATAAGTCCCGGATAAAGATAAAAAAAAACCCTTAATTTTACTTTTTTTCATTCTTTATGATTGTCAAGAGTGAGCCTACGCAGAGAATAAAATAAAAATAAGAGTTGACCTTAAATAAGTGTCCTTCTTATCCTTACCTAAGGGCGGGCTTGACCATACATTTTTTTTGTTTCCCATAAAATATTCTAGAAAGGTTCTAATTATGAGAAGACACATTTAAACTATCTACTCCTAAACTAATTTCTACTCGAATCGGGTAGATCTCTTGCGAGATGGAATGAAGTTAAAGAGGGGGCTTACAATAATTTAAGTTGGTTCAAATACTACATTATAATTAGAACAACCCAAATTTCATAAAGCCAACAAAGTCTACCCATTAGGGTTTTGACACGCCATGCAATATGTTGAGACAATTCAAATTGCAATTGAAGACCAAAAACGATTCCGTATTTGTGCAAGTATTGCTATATAACAAGTTGGCTATTTAAAATAAATAAATAATATATATATAACATTACAGAAAAGGACACACTCATATTCCTTTCCTTTGAACTGGAATCTTTTACCCAGTTCCCAACAAAATTTACCACATAAACTAATAGTAACAAACTGGGAAAGCATTTTACAGACACAAAAAGAAACAATATCCCCTCATGTGTCTCCAACTATTGCTCCTCCTTTTTATGCCCTTCTTCACTCTCTTCTTTATTCCTCAGGAAAACATAAAGAAAGAAGAAGAACTGCACAATCCTCACCAGCTTTTTCATGTCTGTTATGCCCCACCAATTCTATTCTTTTCTTAACTGTAACATAACATTTAATCAATGGTTAAGATATCATAATCAAGGACTCGATCTTACTTGACCCCAAACCCAATGCTTATTATCAACCCACTCACCATGTGCTGGGTTTAAATATAACAATCCATCAGTCTTCGGCAGTTTTCAGAAATTTTAAAGGGAAGGGTATGTAGAATAGAAGCCTCTCACAATTCACAACCAAGAAAGTTTGTGAATTTCTTATAATAATAACATAAATAAAAAGGTTGAGACACAAAGCTGGCATGTCAGCCAACCTAACCATATAAGAAAAACTTCCCCAAAGAACAAGAAAAAATGATAGAAACAACAGAACAAGCAGACTCGTAAAACTATAAACAATGCCAGAAGTGATAAGTACTTTATTCTTCATCATAAACAGTCTCTAAGAGAAAAAACTGTAGTCTTGCAATTATGGTTTAGTTAGTACCTGATAAATCATCAAATAAGCTTTTATCCCCTTGTATGTTTTTTAGTGAACAACCTTGTTTTACTCTTTGGGAGTCTTTTGTGTTGGATATTGAGGAAATAACTAATATATGGCAGTGTTAGCCTAACCGTTAGGATGACATAGGTGCATCATGAACCCACTTGAACGGCGCGGAAACCATAAGAGTCAGAGGGAGGAGGGACATGAGAGAATGGTCCCCAACAACATTTGCACCAAATGAAGAGAAAGACAAAGGATGTAGGCAATGTCTTCAAAAACCCTACATTACATAGAAGGGTAAAAGCCAACCACTTTTCTAGGAAGTGGCAAAGTGAAGGTTATGGGCTCAACAAAAACCATTTGGTAAATGGTAACTCTGGTTATAAAGTTAGAATCTTTTTATCCTTAACTGGCTTGGCTTGGGGACTTGTGAGTGAAAAATGATTCGCCGGTCGAGAACTGTATAAGACGTTTTATGGTCTCCAGCATATCAATCAATCAATTATAAGACATTTGTTGGAACTTTAAAATGTCTTTAAAGATTCTTTTCTTATTTCTAAAATGAAAACGCAAGAAGAGAAGAGCTTCTTTATCTTACGAAAAATTCCATGCATGTGATGTTCAGACCTATATTGTGGAATGTTACATAGCATTTTTGCATTTATGGGATCATTCCTTGTATTCTGAAATCTGAACTGGCCCGACCGTCTTTGTTAATAGGGTGGGGAAAAGCTTTTCTCACCTTTTTCCCAGAGGTGGTTGGGGTAATTTCAGGTTCATACAAACCTCCAAGCAACAGTCTCGTTGTCGAAGAGAGTAGAGATAATGACTTGTCAAAGCCTTGCCTGAGATCATGAGACATAATTTTTGCATTTTGCAGCCCATCAACGTCAGTTGATTAACACTATGTCCTTAGAGCTACCACTTTTGAGCTCATACTTCACTCACATTGCAGTACCATTGCAGTAAATTTCCCTGATAAAACTTTCAATATTTAATATCCGGAAGACTTTGAAACATAATTTTTTACTGATATCATTGTTATTATTACCACACCAGTAAAAAACATCGAATACAAGTTTCGGTGTTATAAAATAATTAGAGGTAATAACGGAAGAGGTCAAAACACTCTCATCATTTACCTTTTCCTCTGGACTTGATAACTCCAGCACTAACATACCCATTCTCTGATATCTCTCTCCACGCCCACCATCATCATTCTTCTTCTGCTCCTCCACCTTTCCCTTGCAGAACCCAATTCCGGAACTTTATTGTTTAGATGGAACCCCTTTTGGTAATTTCATTACGAAGGAAAAGAGTTACACACTGATCTAACGTCAGCACGACAGCAACCCGCACTAACCTAGAACTCGTTTTTGTAATAAAAGAAACGGAACCGAAATACCTTCTCGTATCTCAATTCCGTAGTGGCGGTCGGCGTAATTCTCTTAAACTCAAAGCCCTTTCCCCCAAACCAAATTTCGGACTGCCCCACTTTTCTCAGCTGAAGCTGCTTTCCTATATGTTCTAAAGAGTAGCACTTTAAAAACACGAAAGGAAAAACGACCAGAAGACACACATAAACAGAGACACAGAGCTAAAAAACCTTAGCTTGCTGCCCATCTTCAAAGCTCAAAGCTTTCGCCACTTCTGGTGCAAATTACCACTAACAACAAAACAACAAGAATAACCATCGAAACTCATTTCTATTAGCTCTTCTTTGACTAAAGCTTGTTTCTTTCTGTTCGTCTGTATGTTCTGTTTTGGTAATCTGAAAATGGAGCTAATCATGTTCAGCTTCAAGTTAGAGCCTTGTGGAATCATCTAGCTAATTAAACAACACTATTGCTACTGCTGATACTACTCTTCACTTGTCTTCTGCTTCTGTCTGACTTTTGCTTTGGTTGAGGGGAGGGTGGTGATGGGTTGCCGGAAGAGGACGTTGGCCGCCGAAAACTTGGATCCAGAAAGGAAGAGAAGCGGCGGTCTTAGGACAAAGCAGGCCGGGAGAGGGTCATGTCGCGGAAGTTAGCGCGTGAACCCACCTGGAAATGTGCAGCAGAGTCTTTTTGACCTGGACTCGTGTGTTGTTGTTGGTGCATGTTTGTTAGAATTTAGTATTTTGTTCTTGTTATTTGATTGAAGAAAGTGATCAATAATGAGTAATTTATTGAGAGAACTCTTGAGGACGTTCTGTGGTGTTAACCAGTGGTGTTATTCCGTGTTTTGGAAGATCGGTTGCCAGAATCCCAAGTAACTTCTCTTCTACATCATCTTCAACATCGTTGTGTCCTTCCTTTCCTTTACAAAATTTTTGCATTTTCTTGCTTGGAAGTGTATGCAGCCTGGCTAAAGTGGGCTGCCGCTACTTTGAATATTTAGTTTGAGGTGTTGTTTTCTAGTTTCTCTCAAGAAGGTTCTGTTAGTTGACCGGAAAATGAAGGGAAAAGTAAACCAAGGAAAATGACGTTTTATTCTATGAGGGGTTACATTTGTTTTTGTGCTTTTAGGAGCTGGAATCTCCAGGAACACAGCCAAATTTGTTCTCTAACTGCTGAAATACTCTAGTTCTTAGTTTTTTATCGTTTCAAATTACTTCTATTCTCATTTCTTTTTTATTATTGGATGCTGATTTGAAGAAAAAGTTAGCGTTTTTATACTTGGTTTTGTGGAGGGCTATTTTTCTTGAATGGGGCAAACCATTTGTCCTCGTCACATTCTCTGCATTTTCTTGGCGAAGCAGATGGAAGAGAGTAGAGTTGGGTTACTTTGGTCATGAATGGCAGATTAGGATCTCATTGGTGACTGTTTGTCTTTTGTATGATCTGTTATCGAGTAGACCTTTTATTCTTGTTTTTGGAACCTTGTATTGTGGTTCTTTGTGCGTTGTCTTTAGGAACCTTAGTAGAAAGTTGAAGCATGTGTTTGACTCAACTATCTCTATTTTGGACCTATTTTTTTGGGTCTCAAATCTACTGATTCGGAGTTTGTCCTTTTTCATTTGATTCTATTCCATCTTGTTCTCTCGATTCTTAGGATAAAGGAGATTTGGGCTTTGTACGTTATTTGAAGATTCTGCTGATATGTTCCTTTTTTTTATTCTCTATTTTGCTTCTGCAATTTCTATTGCATAACTGAAGGAAAAAAAATTGTTTAGAACGTGGGCATCAAAGTTTTGTTTTCTTTTACTGGCCCTTTTTTCATCATAAAATTCTTTTGTGCCTCCAGTAGGATACAGAAATACTTGTTCTTTTTAATCCTTGCACTTCTATTAGTTTTTGGATTTTTCAAACTCGTTCTGTAAATGCACGTCATAGTCCAATATGTAATTTTGAATTTGCAGGTTGTTGATTTGGGAAGAATGCTACTACGAACCTACCTCAAGTTCGATTCCTCCAGTCAACTGTGGGAATGAGAACTCAGGACTGCATTTCACGGAACAAGGATACTGGAGTTCTGATACTCATTTCCCAAATCCTTGTTTTCAAGCGAAGGATGCGGTCCATGTGCTTATTAACAAAATGATACTAAATTATCAAGTCAATGTAGTTGGCGAAGGGTATTTCCCTTTTGCAACTTCTTGTTGGTTACTTTATTTTTGAGCTTTATGTCATTAGTCCTTTCCTTTTTGTATCTTAAGTTCATGAACTCTGCGTGTTTCTTGTTTCCAGAATAGTTGGACGAGCTGCATTTACAGAGAAACATTATTGGATCCTTGCAAACAAGGACATTGGAAATGTCCATCCACCAGAGGTATTCTAACCAACTCTTGGCCAGAAGCCCATAATTGTTAAAAATATTGACACATTCAGAGAACTTATTGGACAATAAATTTTGGCTTGTTGATTCTGTTGAAAATGCAATCCTCTTTATTTGCCTGCTTTCAATTGTAGTATGACAAATATTTGTCACCTGTGTAAGAAAGGATTCATCCTTGGTTGTTTTCAAATAATTGCACTGCATTGTGAATTTAATGCAAGTATGGGCATTTTTACATTTGAAAAAAAAACATATTTCTTATTTATAAGTGCCTATGACCCTCCTTACTAGTGAATATCTGTATGCTTTATATAACTTCCAATATCTGCTGTTTATTTTAGGTATTGAATGAGCTACATCACCAATTTTCAGCAGGCATGCAGGTTTGATAGCTTTCCATTTGTGTCTTTTTCATATATTCCTAACTTGGTATTTGATATGGCATCTCTGTTGCAGACGGTTGCAGTTATTCCTGTTTTACCTCATGGTGTTGTTCAACTTGGTTCTTTGTTGGCTGTAAGTGTATTTTCCTATGTTTCTCAAAATGTTAAGGACATATTGCATTTTGTACGCATTGTCAATATCTGGTTTGAGAGTTCCAATCACATTGTTTTTCTTTTTCTATCATTGTTATAAAGGATCCTGGATTCAAGTTAAAATGTGTTAGTGTTAAAGTGTTATGTTAAGCATTTTAAGTCTTTGGATTTGCTTTTATTCTATGGTGTATATACATGCCTACTATGAAGTCTTTCCGACTAAGTCAATGCTTTCTGCTTTGGTTGGCCTATTCAGTTACATCCATTTTCCAAGTAACTGGATATCTAACAAGTCAGTAGTAAGTATATTGTTCCCCCTCTGCTATCTTGATATTATTCCTCAGGCATTGTATGGTCCTGTAGGATATCACATAGTTTTAAGGTTTTGAGTTTATTCAAGCAGTAGTTTTTAGTCTACAACTGTTCGTAACAAAGGATTTCAGCTTATCTTCACATTGGAATGCATGTGTAACATCCAATATCAATGCAGGCATTATTATCAATGAATTTTAAGCGTCCCTTTTGATCCTATTTTCTCTTGGAGATTCTTAGGTTACTCCCACATGCAACATGATTGCTACCATGTGCTATATGATCACTTTCTAGCACTAATGCTGCAATAGTGTTCCTTTCATGCTTCATATTTTCCTGAAGCAGTTTGTTGCTTTCTAATCCATTTATTTGTATTTTCTAGATTCCAGAGAACATGGACTTCGTGAATAATGTAAAGAGTTTGATCCTGCAACTAGGATGCATCCCTGGGGCTCTTCTGCCGGGTAACCATTCAACAAAAGAATCAATTGAAAGAGTTGGGGTGCCCATTTCTCATGGATTGTCTGCTTCCATGCACTTGATGAACTCTACTCCTTTGTGGCCTGAAGGATCCAGTCACCGAAGCATCTCAGTTCAGGCTTCAAATTTTGTTGTTCAACCTTGTCATTCTCAATCTATACAGAGTTTGGATATTGCACGATCAACAATGTTGGCATATGGCATGCCTTGTACGACCAATCTTCTGCCTAAATCTCACGAAGGCCACTCCGAAGTAAAAAGTAGATTATCAATGAAGTCAGGGGGCACTTTCAAAGGTTCCCTAGAAAACATTGTTGACGCTGAATTAATCCCCTCAAATTCTGATGCATGGCTGAAACGTCATGACACTTCAAACAATTCAGTGGCTGGATTTAGTTATCAACCTGCTAACAACCAATCTGTCACCGCTAATATCATCCCAAAATCATTGCAACAGCATATCCCATCAGATGCTGTTAACAATCACATTGTTAACAATAGAGTTGCATCACAAAGCTTATCCTTGCCTCAAACAAGGACAAATGAAAGACCCCTTTGTAATCCCCTTGAAGGTTCAGTTATATCTAGTGGAGACTTACAAAACAAAGATGGTAGTCATATGCAGCTATCTTCAGTTCCTTACACTCACTTAAATCCTGAAAAGTTGATAGCTTCATATCTCCATGAGATTGGGCCACAAAATGTTAATTCGTCAAAGGCAGAAGAATTTCTCTCATCCACTCCTGTTGCTCAAGTAAGCTGTAGTCAGATGAATTCTGACGGCTCCTTATATAACAATCTCTGCTCAGGCTTCAAGCATATGAAGGATGAGCTAATTGATGTTAAAGTTAAACCCGATAATGATTTGTTTCAGGCATTTAGAATCCCATCAACTCACCTAGATGAGTGTATGTCCTTGGCCGAGCACATTTCTGGTACTGATCTTGATTGCCTGAACTATGCAACTGGAAATCAGAATGCCCTTGATGCAGATGCTGCTTATGAGGGTTCGACTGTGCACTGTCCATCTGGGGATGACTTGTATGATATTTTGGGTGTGGATTTTAAAACCAAATTACTCAATGGCAATTGGAAAAGTTCATTCTCAGATGGTTTGAATGCACAAAATATGAGCAAAGATACTTCAATCTCTATTAATATGCAGGAAGCAAGTTCTGATATTTTCACAGTTAATGAACCAGCGGGCAATAGCATTTTCACGGCAATAGATACTGATCATCTTTTAGATGCTGTGGTGTCTAGGGCGCAGTCTGCTGCAAATCAAAGTTCCGATGACAATGTTTCATGCAGAACAACAATGACAAAGATGAGCAGTTCTTCTATTCCCAGTGATTCTTGCACTCATGGTCGTGTTGACATGCCTAATCAACTAAAGGGGGAGTCATTTGATCTTTCAAAGACCCTGGAAAAAGCTGGGACCACTGTTTCCAGCTCTCTCAGATCTGGCTATGTGAAGGATGATAAGGGAACTTCTTCTCATTCTACTTCCATTTATGGGTCTCAGCTGAGTTCATGGGTTGAACAGGCTCATAACATGAGGCGTGATAGCAGTGTTTCAACTGCATTTTCCAAGAAAAGTGAAGAAATGAGCAAACCCAATCGCAAAAGGCTTAAACCTGGAGAGAATCCTCGACCCAGGCCAAAAGATCGTCAGATGATCCAAGATCGTGTGAAGGAGTTGCGAGAAATTGTACCAAATGGAGCAAAAGTAATTAACATCTAACTTTATTGTTGAAATAAATGTTGTCTTTTTAGCTATGATGATCCTGCATATAGTTAATAGATGCATTCATTCATCCATTTTGGGGTTGTACAGTGTAGCATAGATGCTCTGCTTGAACGGACCATTAAGCATATGCTTTTCTTGCAAAGTGTGACCAAGCATGCAGACAAGCTAAAACCAACAGGGGAGTCAAAGGTATGAATGGAGTATCCTGTTATGTCATCGATGATTGTCTCTATGTCTTCTCTAATTATTTTCCTGATCATTGTCCCTAAAGTTATGTCAGGAATGAGTAAAGTTTACTGAAACATTTTGCAAAATGTATTTACTGATTTTTTAATAGTTTTTAACGTTGTTTTCTTGTGAACATTCTTATTCGGCATGTGAATTTTGTTTGGAGGTGTGGTTTATTCTTGTATGAATATGCAGATTATTAGCAAGGAAGGTGGAGTACTTTTAAAGGATAATTTTGAGGGAGGAGCAACCTGGGCTTTTGAAGTTGGTTCACAATCTATGGTCTGTCCTATAGTAGTTGAAGATTTGAATCCGCCTCGTCAAATGCTTGTGGAGGTAGTAAATACCATTTAGTTTATCCAGATACTGGAATTTTTAATCATTTTATATTTGGATTAACCATATTTTCTCTTTTTACAGATGCTCTGTGAAGAAAGTGGTTTCTTTCTAGAGATAGCTGACCTCATTAGGGGATTGGGACTGACAATCTTGAGAGGGGTTATGGAAGCTCAAAATGACAAGATCTGGGCACGCTTTGCTGTGGAGGTGAGTTTTGAAAATTGATTAATTGTATCATTTGTGTCCTACATGAGACAGAAATGCATGGGTTCCCTTTTCTTTTGGCTTCAAATATTCCTACTTTCTAAATCATTGTTTGAACAGATTCTTGTGTATCCTTGACATTCTTAAAGGTAGCAAGTAGTTCTTTGATTAAAAAAAAGCTTCTGCATGTTGAAAATAATTTTGCCAAATGTTCATGGAATTGCTAAGGCAATGAATTGGCTTGCTGCAACTTAGTGAAAAGCTCAGCTTGGTTAGATTTTTCTTGGATTCAACCTCAAACCAAAGCTTCACTTTTGATAATCTTTTGCACACAATCACGTTTAAATTCATGTTTGTGGGTGAGAAAGTAATATTAAAACTACCATTTTCTAATCTCGGTGCAAAGAAATCGACAAAATTTCTGTGCTTATGGGTGAACTAGAAATTTTCAGATATGCAAAGCCAGATGGTATATGTTAAGAACTTCAGTTGATACACTGTAATTTCTGTACAGGCAAACAGAGATATAACAAGGATGGAAATATTTATGTCACTTGTACGTCTTTTGGAGCAAACTGTGAAGGGGAACACACCATCAACCATGGCCTTGGAGACTAACCCTTTGATGGGTAATCATGCATTCTCTCAAGCTTCATCAATCCCTGCAACTGGTAGGCCAAGCAGCTTACAGTGAGCTATCTGCTTGTTTCCTAATCTGGATATGTTAAGAGCAAGACCTCTTTGTCTTGCAGTGACTAACATAGATTCCAGTGTCGGGTCGTTCTAACATTCACTAACTTTTTATGATCACCCAGAAGTTGCATGATGTCTATCCTCACTTTACTAAAGGGTGGAGATCTGTTTAGATAGAATTGACAAACATGAACTTCAGTTTCTGTTACTTTCAGAAGTGGATGGATTCATGATTGTATCAATGACTGTTGGGAAGTAGTATCAGCCAAGTTTAGCAAGTAAAGCTCTAGACTTCCACACATTGGGTCTGCATAATAGTGTTGCTTTGTTGTTCCATAAAATGTATAGGGAGATATGGGGTATGGAATGAAGTGGCTTACAATTTCACAAGAAGGTGCTTTCTCTTCGTTTCTCATTATTGTCTTCCTTACCTTTTCTGGTTGTCAGGGGATTTAAACTGGATGGAAGGTTCCTCTAATTTCATGATGGTTGTGTGGACGGAAAGGAAATCAATTTAGGAACAAGAGTTATTCCTTAAATTTGTTGACAAATGACAGACAACTACGTATGTAGTACATAATTAAATTTTGCAGAAAGAAAAGGTAAAATCGACAATGCCAAGTACTGCGCTGAACGCAAATTGCATTCGATCTTTGCCCTTCAGACAGTAGCATTGACCTCAGGTTCTTGGAATTCAAACTTAAAAACACAATACGCCAATACTACTTGTAAATTTAAGGGTCAATGTAACGAGGCAAACTTGAAGATTTAATGGTGATGTTTAAGAATAGAACCATGAAAACTTAAATTGGCTATTTCCTCAGGAGAGATTGACTTAGTTGCAAGGATTGCAAAGTAGTTAGAGAGATTGACTTAGTTGCAAGGATTGCAAAGTAGTATCTAACGCTTGCTTGTTAACTCAGCATAGATTGCTCGTTTTGGATTGTTAACTCAGCATAGATTGCTAGTTTTGGATCTTATAATTAAGGGTTGGAGGAAGAAGAGAAATTCTAGAAGGTGTAGGTGAAATCTGAAAAAGAATATGGTGGAATAATTTAAGGATAGAGTAATATATGAAAGAAGAATGAAAATTGAAAGGAAATGCTACCTAGATGTGGAAGAGAATAACAACTCTTTTAAGGAATAAAACTAAAGAGGTCTTAGGTATTCCTAAAGGACATAAGGATAGTAAGTTGGAGATTTGGTGGTATAATGAAGATGTATAAAAAAATGTTAAGATCAAGAATGGAGCCTATAAAGTTCTATTGGAAAGCACCATAGAGGTCGAGAAAGTTACAAATTGACAAAGAAAGAGACGAATAAAATAATCTTACAAAAAAATTATATCAACGATTGAACTAAATATGGAGAAAGGATATTTTTAAGTCGAGATTCATAAATCAAGTTTGTTGTATAAAAGATGATTTGATATTTAAGTCTACTAAAATGTCAGATGAGTGGAGACTTAGTATGCTAATTATTCTATACAAAAATAAAGGGCATCCAAAGTTGTAACAACTATAGAGACATCAAACTACTTAGCCACACCGTGAAGTTATAAGAGAAGGTAATAAAGAAGAGAGTGAGAATGAATGCTTTTATCTTGGAGAACAAGTTTGGTGTCATGTTAGAAGGTCCACGATAAAGCTTTACATCTCTTTAGAAGATTAATGGAATATTAGAGTGAAAGACAATGTAATATATACACAATTTTTATTGATTTAGAGAAGGCGTATAAACATGGTATCCAGGAAAATCATGTGGAGGTATTTAGAAATTAAAAGAGTTCTAATGACCTATATACGAGTTATTAAGGATATATATGAAAATGTAAAGACTAGAGTAAGGACGATATACTGATCATTTTTCTATCGATATTGGGCTACACTAAAGCACCTCATTAAGTCCCTTTTTATTTGCACTAATGATGGATGAGCTCACCAAGAATATCCAAGAAGATATGCCTTGGTGTATATTATTTGCAGATGACATTATTTTAGTAAATGAGACAACAGATGGTATCAATGTCAAGCTAGAACTTTGGAGGGATACGTTAGAGTCGAAGGGCTTTAAACTAAGCAGGACTAAGACTAAGTACTTAGAGTGTAACTTTTCGGGCCATAGGATAACTTTTGATATGAAAGTAAAGATTAGTTCAAAAGTTATACCACAAAAATAGTGTTTTAGGTATTTAGGATCTATTATCCGAAGTAATGAAAAGATCAATAAAGACAAAATTCATCGTATCAGATCAAGGTGACTTAAATAGAGAAGTGCACTAGGAGTTTTATTTGACAAGAAGATACCACTCAAGCTCAAAGGTCAATTTTATTGTTTAACAATTAAGCTGACCATGCTCTATGATGCAGAATGTTAGCCTATCAAATAAGTGCATAGTTATAAGCTAATGATGACAAAGATGAGGATGCTATATTGGATGTACAAATTTACTATAAGGGATAAGATTAACAATAAAATGGTAAGAGACAAATTAAATATGATTAATATTAATGAAAATTAAGAGAGACAAAACTTAGGTGATACGGACATATTAAGAAGAGATACCCTGACGTTCTAGTGCAAAGATGCAAGAAGATTTTACTTAGAAATTGTAAGAGGAAAAAAAATTAAAAAAGGCTAAAGAAGAATTGGAAAAAGGTGATAAAGAATGATATGACTTTGTTAAAACTACCGAAAACATAACTCTCAATAAAAAACTTTGTCATACTAGGATACGGATAAAAAATAACGTAAAGAAGTCCTTCGCGTTCTTATAAGTTTTTTAAGCATTTTTCTTCGAGTCTTATGTCTCGTATTTAACCTTAATATTTAATATGTAGCACTTTATTCTTAGTTAGTTAACCTAAACATTTCTTTACTTAGCCTAAATATTTTTTCGTAATGACTTGTTTAATTTATTTATTAAATTGTCTTCTTGCTTGTTTTTCTTTTTCTTTTATTCTTTATCTTGTTTTATATTTATTGTATTATTTATTTTATTTATATTTTATTATTATCTTTTATATATATTGTTATTATTTTTACTTTTATTTTCCATATAGGCCTATTGAATACAATCTCTCATAAGATTTTTATGCAATGTCGAATCTTTTCAAATCTCACGTATACTTTCACTAAATCAATATTGTCGTTGTTGTTAACTTGCACATCACTAATCTTTTTCAAGCAGCTTTCTGCTGATTAAAATAAAATTTAATGCAACTTTCCAAATTTGAATTTGAGGCTCCCGTCACTTGTACGTCTTTTCGAGCAAATTGCGAAGGGAAGCACATCAATAACCAATCAGTCGGAGAATAACAATACGATGGTTCAGAATGATGCTCTCACCAGCTCCATCAATTCCTGCAACTGGTAGGCCCAAGAGTTTCAGTGACCTTACGATATGTGATAGGCCACGATTATCCTGGATTTCAGTGTCAGGTAGTCCTTCTTAACTCTTCAATGTCTCCTAAAAGTAAAAACCACGAGCTTCTCGTGTTCTGTTCCGATCAAAGTTAACTCGTTTAGTGATTGTATCAACTAACGCTGCGGAACCGATTTTTTTCTGATTAAATGAAAAAGGCAAGTACACATACTTTTCAAGGATATGGGGTTTACTCAAGTACGCATACGAGGAATTTAATTCAATTCTAACATAGTAACCATACAGCCAGTAATCTCCTCATAAATGTCATCGCAGCTTGGTTTCGAAGATATTTTTAACACTTTTCAGTTTCTTATTACTGTATTCATTCGTACTGAAAAAATTCAAGGGGCTAATTCTTTCGCAAATTTTCTTGGCACCAATAAAATATAAAAATAAGCAAAATCGAAATAATAAAAACACCAGAAATTTGGTAACGCAGTTCGGCACATTTTACTTACGTCTGCGAAGCCCTCACTCAGTTTAATAACTTTCACGAAAGCACAATAGATTTACCCAAGGCTTTACTGAGCCGACATCACTCAACCATTGACACTATCCATCAACCTCACTTCCCGTGAAAGAATTTCACACCTAATAACACGACCGACTCGTATTAACCTCAACAGAGGATTTTCTTAATCAACCCAATAGTACGACCACCTCGTACTAACCTCAGTAGAGAATTTTCTCAACAGTATCAAATAATAAAGATAATTAAACAAACAACTCAAGTTATTAAAATAATAAAGAGCAAAAACTAAAATACACTTGAGATAAACAAGAACAACTGCTCGATAAGTTCCGCTTCACTGAAATAGATCTGGAAGTTGTTGCAACAATAATGAGCCAATCACGACAACATATCAAAAAAAACGCAGCACAAAACCATTTAGCCCAAGTAGTGTAATCGACAGAAATTTCAGCACAAAGATAACCAGTTGATTCTGCTGTATATATGTGGAGACATGCTCATTTAACGCCTTTGCAAGACACTCACACATACACCAAAAATTCCGGCAACATCGTTATCTCTTATCCCTCAAAGCCATAAACTCAAAAACCAACGTGAGCTATGATTTTCAAGTGAGTTATTAATATCCACTAAACCTCCACCAAGTTATCTCACGCACGCACATCAAAAAGATAACATAAGACTAATTCAAGATGTGTTATTCAGCTCAAAGTACTCATATGCGCAGCCAGTAAAATCCTTTTCCATGTGACCACCACTTTGAACAAAGCCACACTCTGTTTTTTGTTTTTGCCGCAACCCTCTAGGTTTTTCTTGACTTGCGTGATCCTCTCTACTTCGCCCTCACCAAAGAGATATTCACATATCTCAGAAGATTTCAAAGAATCACTAAATATAAGAGGTATATTTACTCTCCATCATCAAGGTGCCACATTATCACTATGCCACACTCACACAATAACCAAAAAGCTGCAAATGGAATTTTTTCCTTTTTTCCTTATCACATGTATCTCATAAATTCCTTTTTAAAATTAAATAAAGAGAGAATAATTACATGGACTATTAATAAAACACAAACTTTATCTTTTATATGTTCAATTTAAAAATGGCAAAACTAAACAAAAAATATATAAAATATATTCTAACACATGCTATAATGCTCAGTTGAAGCAAATGTTTAGCTTACGTAGCTTATCTGCAAAAAGAATGTATTCGCTACAAGTTACGTTGCTGATCACAGAGATAAGTTAACCATGTTTGATTCCAGAAGGTGGATAAATCACCAGTAACAATATTGCAAATAAGGACACGGTTACGTTATTGCAAGATGGTTTAGACAGGGAAGCCATGTTGGGTTGTGGCGTTGTGATATATTTAATTTCAGATATTTTAAGATATAGATATTTAGAATTAAATAATTAATAAGATAAAATTTATGAAATAATTATGCTTTGTAAATAAAATATAACAAGATCATTATAATTATGAGGTTCAAATAGTATTTAAAATTATTTTTAGATGTTGTTATGTTAATACTAGACGACACTAATAGCAAAAAGACCGATATGAATTATATTTCTTTAGTTGATCATATATATTAAATTACTTAAATAAATGTGTGATAATAAGTTCATTAAATTCACAAATTTTCATGTAAAATATTATTTGTGTGTTTATGGAAAAGGTCAATGTAATAATTGTACAAATAATCCTTAGATTTGAGACCTCCAAAATATCATATATAAGGATTATTATATTTTAGTACCACCTATAATCTATGGTAACTAAGGATAGTTCAATTGGTAATTATTGAATATAATATGAACTATATGAGCATAATTGATTGATTAATATATGTTTTACTACTCTAATGTAACTAGAGAAAATATTTCACTTTTTGAAAAATCATTGACCAAGTAGAATGATACTTTGAAAATAACTTTCAAATGTTGTTAAAAGAATAATTTACAAATGTTGGAGAAGTGATATGATTTGACTTAAAAAATGAAAACTAAATTAATATTCTATATCTAATTGAAAATTTTATGTGACCAAAAGAATAATTATACAAAAAAATCATGTTTGAAAATATTAATCAAAATCACTTTGATATTCTTACTGTTTGAGTAATCATGAAGCATGATTAAATACCAACTCTTAGATATTAATTATTTAACTAAAGAATTAAATATAAATTAAAAAAATTTAATTAAAAAATTTAATTATTAATAAAAATTTAATGATTATAATTTGTATAAGTTGCAACATATTTACGAATTTAATAGGCCATGCATAAAGAACGGTTGAAGAAAGAAAAAATAATTTAATTAAGTTAGACTTTATTATAAAGTATGAAAAACTTTATGATTAAATGTCAGATATTTGATAAATAGGGACCATGATTAGATATTAAATTTTGGAGATAGAACAAAACAAAATTAGGTTCCAATAAAATTTTTGTTTTGTTCTAGTTAAATATCAATTAGGTTCCAATAAAATTTAATTTAGGCAGAGACAGAACGAGACGAAAATTTGGAGATAG
>JANZLC010000201.1:4668231-4691487 GCA_026413385.1 Erythroxylum gracilipes
ACGTCCTTGCTCGCCTCGCCGGCGTTAGCAGCCCGGGCCTTTATATCCTGCCCGAGCCCCCTTTTGGAGTCCAGGAGTTTCTCCGTCGTGATGTGCAAGGCGTCGTGTACCCGCGAGCCTTAATTTAGCTCTGTTATTTCCTTTGTAATTAAAAAAAAAAAAAAGTAACCCGTTTGTGTCACAGTCCATTGCTTCTATTCTAATTATCAAGAATTGAAGGGTGAAAAGGAAAGAAACATCTTTATGGCTTCTTTTGACAAAAGTTTGCATCTACATAGTTTAGCTACGAATATGCTTACGTGCAAATGATTTTCCATTTTGGGCCAGAGTTAATCAGTACTTGATGACCAGCTACAGGATTTGATGCTGCAATGGAAAGTCATGGAATTCTAGGCTTCTTGTAAGTGCCACCATTATGGTGCAAAGGATCTGGACCAGATGGGGCCGTCCTCAAATCTCTAGCCATCGACTTTTCACCATCCTCGGTGATCATTGGCGCATGCGTGCCACCACTCTTTAAGACAACTCCTGGAACCTGCATCAAAGCGACCAGAAACGAAGTGACACCAAATTATAATAATCTAACAGACAACTTCAGCAGATCAGAACAAGGACTCAGTACTGCTACGAAACCTTTCTGCTTGACACCGTTTCTTCATGGAAGCACCTCAGCCTACCATGGCAACCTGTCAAAACAAGTACAGCTTTTAAGCTTTCTATGTCTAGTTGTTCACTTTGCCGAGAAAGAGCTCTCACCAGAAACTTCTTCTATGACAACCGAGAATACGAAGATAGCCACGAACGAGAACAAGTAGAACTTTGTTTTGGGAGCCATTTCAATTTAAAACGTTGATCAGTACTTGCGCATGAGAAGTTAGTAGATTGGGGTAAGCAAGAGACGTTAAGGACTAGGGAGTGTAACAAATAAAGTGACACCAAGTGGATTTATAGGCAGTAAGGCATACAGAATGGTTGTAGGAGTGAAATAAGTCGTGAAAAATGATTGCCCATGCAGCCATTTTTTGAGAAATCATTAGCGTAAGACTCGGGAGTCGGGAGATCTGCTCCATCCTTGACGTAGAACGCCTGACAGCGCCGTCTTTAGTGAATGACTATCACTGTCAACCTCGCCCCCAAACTCACCTAGACATGTCAGCCGGGAGGGGAACAGATCTTCTGTCCCGCTCTATACCCCTGTTCTGAAGCTCCATGGATTAAAATGTTTGGGCAGTAACAGAGATATGGAGTTATCTTCTGCTCCCCACACGTAAGTTTCATGTGGCATCATCACCTGCACGTTGATTACTCAAAATAGTATGCGTACGATCAATTTACAAGCTAATACAAACTCTTCTAACTCTTGGGGTTAAAGTAAAGTAGCGGGTTGAAATTACCTTAGTTGTTTAAAATTTACATTTTTCTAAATTTTTTGGCTTAAGTAAAATCGTGGATTCAAACCACTTTTATATATACAGCCGTTTAAAATTTGAAATCAGAACTTTGCTTCTCGCAAAATCTACCTGATTCGAGCAAAAATTAGCCTGAATATGATAATTTAAAAATATTTTCTCACAATTAAAACCCCCTAAATTTAAAAAAAAAAACACACTCTGATAAGACAAGAGGGGTTTGATAGTTTCTGACAACTTAAAATTGAAAATTTTGAATTTAAAGTTTAATTAAATTTTGAATTTGACTTCAGAATTTTAAATTTATATTTTATTTAAATTAAATATTTTGTGTTTACGTCAAATTCTCAACATGATAAATTAAGAAATTATTACAAGCTTTAAATATAATCTATGTTACACAAATTATAAATGCTTTAAATAATTGATTTATTAAGAAAATCTAACAAATGTAGATATTGCCATTTTCAATCAATAAAATAACTTATAGCTTAAGAAAGTAAGAAACTCAAAAAACAGTAAAAGAAAGACACCAAACATGCAAGGACTCTGTGAAGCTTCCAACCTTGGATCTTACGCATCGCTAAACATAACGTTAAAGGCCCATTTTCTTCCTTGTTTTCCCTACAAACATGTCTCTGGATTTGATCATGCCAGGAAAAATTCCAGAGACAGTCATAAATGGAAATTGTGCTACAGCATCCCTTCTGCCAAGGGAAACAATTGCTAGTGTTGAACCGGGCTTGTAACTGGCCAATTTGCTTTCCTGTTTTCCGGTCATTAATAACTTCAAGTTCTTAGCAGCCATCGAAGCTTGATTTTGAGCCAAGTACCCTTGCTTGATTTCCTGTTGTGCATAAGCACAGTAGAATGATAGTCTCGAAAACAATTCCATTTAGAAGACAATGCATGGAGTGCTAACATCCCACGACAAGCACTCTCAACAAACAAAATTTAGACGCTTCTTTGTCATAATTTGCACCAAGCATTACCATAACTACACCAAACTATACTTATTTCTATGAATGACATCAATTCACAGTTTGGAAACGGCGTTTTTAGTTCTGTTAAACATAGCAAACAGCACAATTCACCAAAATTATGGTCAACAATCATTGCCATACCAGTCAAGATAAAAACCAGTGGTACATTTCACCAAGGAGTTAACTCAGAATCATTTCTAGAGTGTATTATGGAAAATAGAAGCTTAGGTTCCTATAAAGTTGATTAGAAGATACATGTTGATAACGATATGCAAACTCAGGTTGACGAATTAATATCCAATATATTCCCTTAAAAGAGATAAGATGATCGTTGACTCAGGTTGATGAATTAATATCCAATATATTCCCTTAAAAGAGATAAGATGATCGTTGCTATAATTGCAGCAACTCCATTACTCTTTTAGACTTTTACAAGGTTAGATAAGGGGTTTCCTGAGGTGCTAGTAGTCTGGGACACCAAACAATTCAAGCATGCAAGAGGTACTATTTGTAGGAAAACAGAGGATCCCAGAAAAGACAAATTACTAACAGATTGGGTTAGAACTTACTGGAATATCAGTAATATCTCCAACTGCAAATATATTCTTTCGACCCTTGACTCTCAAATGCTCATCAACCATCAACCTTCCATGTTTATCCAAGCTATCCTTCAGCATAGTATCCTTAAGCCAGGCTGAACCTAGTGGCTTCCCAGTGCATAGGAAATGGCAATCTGCTCTTAGAGTTTCCCCTGTTGAAGTGTGGTATGTCTTTCCATCATTACTATCTGCTGTAGAGTTCAAATCAACTCTTTGTTGTAATTTCACTTCAACATTCTTCGATCTCAACCATTCCAGTGCTTTATCTGCAGCTTTTTGCCCAATAAATTCCAACAACCTTGATCCACTATGCACCAGAGTAACTTTTTTCTCTGGGAAATCAACAGCAATTTCTCCAGCAAATTCAACACCTGTTGGACCTCCTCCAACAATCAAAATGGACTGTGCAGATGTAATCTTTTCATTCTCTACCAGAGTAAAATAGAACTATTAGTTTAAGCAAGTTTATTAAAGATACAACTTAGTAAAAGTATTCAGCCCCGATATATTCAATCTTGCTTTAAACAATTCATCAAAACCCGTAACAATTAGATCCAAGCAGGACTATGATAATCTAGATAGCATGACACTATTTTCCTATATTGAAGCAAAAACCAAGATCCAAGCAGGACTATGATAATCTAGATAGCATGACACTATTTTCCTATATTGAAGCAAAAACCAATAGAGGCTCAGTAAGAATAGTAAGGCCCACTCCATCAGCCTTGTCTGTCATTTTTCTTTTCTTTTTTTTAAATGAGAAGAAAATTTGAGTACATTCACAAGATTAATCATTTGCTGAACTCCAAATTTCAAACTGAAAAGAGCTTAACATGTAACATTTCAGTTTATTTCAATCCGCCTAACTTTCAGTTGCATTTTCAAAGAATCCATAAACAATTCACGTCTGTCAGAAAGATCCAAGTTAATCAAACTAATATGAATAGGTAACTGAAAACAAGCCAAACTGGAAATTTGTAATAGTATTCAATTCAGCTAATCATATCTGATATGTAATCTCTGTTAGAAATCAGGTAACTCACTTTTCCCCGACCAAACTGCAATATACACAACTGTGCCCAATCAAGAATCTAGAGCAATTCAAAACTGAAAATATCCTATTTAGCTATGTGTTCATGAGTTGGTGCTTTAATCCTTTATAACCAACAAAGCAATAGACTCTAATCCAATAAGATCTAGTTTTTTCATGCTATTTAGATTTAGGTCTGTTTTGGGAAAATCTGTCTGTGGAAAATCTATGTGCATTAAAAGTCTACGTATAGAAATATTGAAACCGATAAATCTGAGGCAAATGGCTATGAACAAATGAATATGGATGTTTTTATCTTCAGTGCCACCAAACACGCCCTGTTGTACACTCTCTAGATTTAGATTCTACTATCTGGGGCTCCAACATACCTTTCTACTTAAGAATACCACACAATTGTCGCAGGTCTAAGCAAACGGTCTTTAATTGGCTAAATAATGAACTGCAGCATATATAAGGATTTCCAATTTCATCAATTGACTTAAAAATTCTAAATGGAAACAATACAGCTTGTGTGGTAGAAGGATTTGAATTTGAGTGGAAGGAAATGAAATGCGTTTGAATGGCTGCCGGGGCTTACTTACCTTCTTTGAACTCATTAAGTCTTTGTTCCCTGGTTTCTGGGACATGATCATTATGGCCAGTGGCAATGACAAGATAGTCGTAGGGAATTTCCTGGCCTTCAGCAGTCAATACTTCATTTTCAGTGATGTTCACTGCAACAGAAGTAACAATTCGACCATTGGTAAGGTAATCTCGGTGATTGATCACCGATCTCTCTCCAAATGATGGCTCCACCATTGCCCTCAAGCTTGCCCGTGTGATCTCAAAATACTCCTTCCTGATTTAAATGTGCACCGATTCAGAACAAATCTTTGGAAAAATGAAACTAAAGAAAGATGGAACTATGTAAGATAGGGGCTCTTCCAGCTTCTTGACCAATAAATCCACGAAGACGCAGCTATACAGGAGTGTTTCCATGTTTACAACAGAAGCTATATAAGAATGCAAAGAGATATTAGCTTGGGACCAACTATCCCATCTGTCAGAAGAACTTGATGCTGTCAAATCGGAACTGAAGCACAATCTTTCTAAAGATAATAAAACAAAGCACTGCATGAACTTCCGTTTCTGGTTACTCAATTCAACACCCGTCAAATAGAACCATATGGGTTGACTCAAAATCCACCATCCCCTCGTACCAATAAGGGAAAAAAAGATGAACAACAGCAACAGCAACAACAAATAGAATGGGACTTCCCTCAACTTCAATCATTGTGTGCAATAAAAATACAAAAGTAAAATAAGGTGTAATCAAATGACGTCGATGAGGAAGTAAAGAAAAGACTAAATAAGAAATGATCGACTGGGTAGTCGAGAAGAAGGCTTACGGATCAATAAGAGTAACATCAGCATCGAACTGGAGAGATTTGGAGAGCAGTGCACCGGCAACCCCTCCGCCAATTACCACCACCCTCCTTCCTCCTCCGCCTTCCATTTCGGGGGATCAACCTCTGCAAAGACGGAATCTTTTTTCTTCGTCAATACGATTAAGAGTTAAGACACATGGACCCTCGTAAAATCAGCAAAGTGCAAAGGCAACGGTTGTCGGATTTGTTTTGTGGTTATATCATATGAATTCCCCCTTATATATCATAATTTATTTTTAATATGAAAAATAATTTAAGTATTATTATTATTGTAGATAGGAAGAATCCTCGTTCCCTCCGCAAGTAGTCTCTTTTGATTTTTTCAATCTAAACACTCATAATTGGCTAGCTATAAATCTTCAAAATGATCGTGTTGTTTTTTTGGCTTTGATTGGTTACTTATTTTTGGTGTTGCTTGTTAATTCTTTTGATCTTTGAAAAATATGATCCTCTTTAACAAGCACTTCTCTAAACCGATTTCTCCTATTTATGATATCCTAGATTATGTTCATTGAATTTACAATGCTTCAATCTGGCAAGGTAAAGCTAATCTTGACAAAAGACTTTGGTGTGAGCAACTTATTGGTTGGCGTAAACCTCTTTATGATTGGGTGCGTTTGAACACAAATGGGGTGTTTAAAAGTTCGTCCTCTTCTGTCACTATAGGCGATCTTGTTTGTGATAGTTCAGGTGCTTGACTTGAAGGTTATGTACAAAATATTGGCTGGTGCTCCTCTGTATTTGCTGAACTCTTGATAATTTTTTTCGATTTTATACTTGCTTGGGATCTTGGGTATCGTCGAGTTGAATTGGAAGTAGATCTCTAGTGGTGATCAATATCATGTCCTCCTCAACTCAACTGGCAATGCCTGGCAATCCTCTAGTCATGAGTATCAAAGAGTTGATTGCTTAGAATTGGGTAGTTTTACGTCATCATACTTACAGGGAGGAAAACCGATATATCGAATGGCTCGCCAACTTTATTGTATATTTTGAGTTAGGGGTTACTACTTTTACTTCTGCATCTATAGGATGCCTCTCTATCCTTTAGAAGATATGTCTGAGATTTGTTTCCCTATATTAGTCATGTAATTTGTTTCGTTTTTCTTTTCCTTTTATTAAAAAAATAGATTAAACAGTTTTACAATTTTTTAGAAAATTTATAGTTATTATTTTTTAATTTATACTTTAAATACTTTTCATTATTAATAAATAATTTAAATAATATTAATTATAATAATCCATAAAATTTATTATTATAATGATTACTTATTTTTTATTAAATAAGAGGAAAGCAAATCAAATCAGTATCATCGGTCAATTTTTCCTCTCATGTTTCTCTAAACCCAAACCCAGCCCAAACCGAATTGGGATTTTGAAACCAGAGTTCCACTTGGGCTTCACTCGAAGCCCATATGGACCAGGATACTTCATGTACAACTTTAGCATCCCTTGCAGCAATTTTTATTAACTCAAATTGATCGATTTTAAGATTAATTTAAAATTTAAAATTTTAAGGTAGACTTAAGCTCGAACTATTCAATTAAATTAACATTTAAAAAATATCAAATGAAATAACATTATTCTTAAATTTTAAATTAAAAAATTAATTTACAAGAATACAAAAACAACAATAACCCAGTAAAAGTCTGATTGAGTGTACATAATCCTACTTCTAACTAATAAAAAAGTTATTTTAAATTTATATATTTAGATTTAAATTAAAATTAAAAGTATTAAGAAATGCGCACCTTTGATCGATGATGGTCCACTCCCACGGCAATTTGCGTGCTTTCCTTCTGGTACTATTCTTCTTTGTTTGGAAAGGGATCCTCCCAAATGGAAAATATGCAATCATTTGGAGTCCAAATCCCAACATGTTCTTCAATTATTGCATTAGGCTCCTCTCTGGACAACATGTGTTTTGACGTTATGATTTATCCATTTTTAGTGAACCCATTCCGATGAAACCGCTAAAGACAAATCACCATGTTCATTGATGGTGATTAGGGAAGTGAATACTGTGTTTTCACCCGCCCACTTTATCCATACAGGCTATCCCAACAAAGATTCTTTCCTTACTTTTCTCTCCTCTTTACACTCTTTTCATAAGCATTTAGGTTATTCCGAGTTGGATGCCAAACTTATATCCACCACCTACCTACCTACCTCTAGTAATGAACCTAAAGAGAGATCCACTTGTTTTGGTCTGAAGATTTGCTTTACCCGAAATGATATAAACCAATTTCAAATTAGGCAAAGAAGAGCATAACGTGGCATAGAACAATTGCCTTGTGCCTTCTATGATTAGGGATCTAGTCAACCCTATGCATTCTAAACCTAAGTCCATTTCTTGTTGGTTTAAGCTTCTATTATAGTAATTAGTAGGTGGCTTCCAAAACGGTGATCCAAATGGTTAAGCAAACTCTATTAAACATAGTTTACAAGTTATTGAGGAATTATTGTTTTATAATGTTAAGGTAGTGGATAAACCATTATGAATTGATATGATTAGGAACTTGAAAATGAGATGATACAAAGCTTTAAAAATTGGGGATAGTATCGTAATTTTATTTTTAGTTCAAAATTATTTTCTCTAAATTGAACAATTTTAACTAATTAAGATTGTGTCTATTGGCACAATCATTGTACTCACTTCTTATGATACAAACTCTCCAAAGAAGGGAATGAGAGAATGAAAACACACTAAAACAATTTGTAGTGAAATATGTAGTTGAAAATATAATTATCTAACTAATAAACAAAGTTTTTAAAAGCCTCACTTTTATTTTATTGTAAAAATCTTGAATCGATCAATTTTTTTTATTTTTAACTTTTTTTGTTTGATTTAATTTAATATTTTTTTAAAAAAATATCAATTTATTAATTATTTAATCAGATTTTATAAACTAATTGTTTTTGTAAACTAAAATAAACTGATTAATTTTTATTTAATAGTCTCCTTTTTCAATAAAACTTTATATTTTTTCAATTGGTAAGGATAATCTTCTTTAATTATATTTTAAATTATTTTAATTATATTTAATCTTTAACCGATTTTATGACAACCTAATAGCGATTGAAGCCCTATTTAACAATCAGCTGATTCTATCAATTGTTAACTGATAGCTGATTATATCAACTGATTTGACCAGCGGATTGCATTAGTTGTTTGCTAGGGATGTTTGGTAAAATTAGTTGTTTATATGTAAAATGACTTATGAGGACATAATTAAAAAAAATTATAAAGGCATGAATATTATATATATCTTAGTATTTCGTTAAATATTCTTATAAGAATTTAGATTTTAGAGAAATCATGTTCACCGGTATTATTTTATCATCTATGAAAAATTTATACAACTTTTTCTATTTTCATTTTCATTTAAGATTAATATTTTATTTCTAACCTATTACTGCATAAAACAATTATAAGAACAAACACTATTCTTAAAACGTAGGTATCTAGGAACTTCAATTAAAGAATATAATTGACTTTTGAAAGTTAAAATTTTAGTTAGATTGATGAAAACGCTCTTATATAGGAGCATTTTTTTTAGTTGTTTATCTTAAATCAACCATCGGATCTATTACTCTCTAAAGTCAAACAACTGAAAATAACCAATCAACTAAAAAAATAACTGATTAGTTATTTACCAAACGAAGCTTGAATCTTTTAAACCTTAAACTTCTTATGTTGCTGATTTAATTTCTGGTCTAGTTTTTAAAAAATTGTCAATAATTATCTATTTGGCCATCGTAAAGAAAATGAAGGATTATTCAATGATAATTAAATTTGGGATTTTTTTAAAAATTCATTGCTGGTGACAACTAAAGAATAGAGTGGATGCATCAAAGTCGAGGACGGATTACACAATCTAAGTTATTAATAAGATGTTTGACCACTAAATTGATAAGTACAACCTAAACAAAGCATTAAAATGATAGAAAATAAACTATATGAATCGAGATTGCACGTCTCCTCTTCCTTCAACTAATTTCAACCTACTAGATCAACTTCCTTTCACTTAAACATTGGTTTAAATTATCTTAATACAAGCCATCTTTCCAAGTCTTTGACTTGCCATCTTAACTAAGGTGGTTGTCTTTATGATTCTTAACGTTTTTTTTTTTAACTTTTGTGAAAACCAGTTTAATCTCATTTATGAAAATAAGAATATAATTATAAAACATCATATTTAGTTGTTTGTTTTTCTTGAAAATAATTAAAAATTCATCATAATCTTCTATTCATATGAGTTATTTGAAAATAATCTATTTATTAATTAGTAATTAGTAATAAAATTACGTATAATTGAACTTTCCTAAATTTTACGTCTTAGCTTTCTTTTAACTATTTCATCTCCTGTATCAGTTGAGCTATCTGCTTCATCTGCTCTCTTATCTTAACCATCTATTTCATCTGCTCTCGCAATTTAGCAATATGCTACCTTTGTTTCCATCGAAATCTTTACAAGTTAAATTTGTAATTACTCTGCAATAATTTTACTTATGATTACAATGAAAGCTATTAAATTCTTATTAAAATTCCACGAGTTTTGTAAACCCCATGTTTCCTCGCCGGCTAAGTACACAGTACATATGACATCCAAATTGTTGCTGTTATTTTTAATGTTTAATTTTTTGACATCAAAATCATTAATTACGAGACAGCATGATGAATGGTAGAGTAAGTGAACGCGTGACTGAGTAAATGGTGGTGGGTCCACTTTTCCTTCCCCATATCCGCGAGTCGTTTTTCCCTATGAACCGCATGTGCGTATGTTAGCAAACTCCAGAGAATAATCCAGACGCGGCGTGGGAAAGGTGGGGGTCTGCGCTTCTTAGAGTGTGCCAGCTGGCCCACAAATTACTTATCATAAATAAAATATCCAATATTTTAAAAAACTGTATCAAATATTATTTTAAGATTATAATTAATGTAAATATAATTTATAATTTTAAAAGTACAATTGTTATCATTGAAAAAGTTAAATTTTAATTTAAAATTTTAGTTAATTAGTTTAATTTTTAAAAATCAACTAATTAATTAATAAACATGCCAATATTTAATAAAGATTATAAAAATAAACTGAAATAAAAACTTAGTCGATTCAAATTTTTTACAATTAGACCGATTAATCGATCCGATTTTTTATTATTGATTATACCAAATACTATGTGAGAGTGAGACCGAATAATAAAACACCTACTTATTATAAAAATAACCTATAAATAAATTTGTTAAGGCTACTCAAATAAAACAATTTTTTAAAATAGAAAAATTCGTAGCCGCTATCCTTTAGATAATATTGAATAAACCTCTGAATTGACGTAATAGCTTGTAAATCACATAAATCAAGTATTTCATACTATACAAATCCTGTACGACAGGCTCAATTGAGAGAACATAGGTTGAAGAATTTGAACACAAAATCTTTTGACCTCATACCCCTCACTCTACCAACTCGATCATCCCTAGCATCAATGTATTTATATAATGGGTCAATAATGCGACATTAATGTGGTTTTCTAATTTTTTAATTTATCCTTTTTATTTTTAAACCACCTTCTAACTCAAAATATCACAAACTCCTTTTTCATCAGTAATCTTTATCATCTAATTGACTTTATAAAAGATATGATGTGAATTTTAGAAAACGCATGATAGTTATTACAAATCACATTATTATATGACTTTGGTATTGTTTCTTCGACCTAACTTCAGTACAAGTATTTATTATCGGTCAGAGAACAAAGTTGGGCGATTCACGTGCTATTTTGGTTCTATAAATTATGACATGATATTTAAGATTGAATCCGTATCATTTTATAGGTAGAAAATGATTAATAAAAAGAAGATTTGTCATAATTTGATCAAATGTGAGATTATGTAACAGTTTTATAAATACATGTAAATTTAATATTTTATATCTATTGAAATAAAACACTCAGTAAAAACCTTTTTTTATGCAAAAAGTTTAAATCAAACTTATTTTTAAAGTTTATATCCATTATTCATAAAAGAGTTTATAAATTGTTAAATTATATTATAAAACACTATTTGCTATAGAAGGAGAAGTATTGTCCAAATAAAATTTAAATTTGTCTTTAAAATTAATTGAAATGATAAAATTAATTACCTTTTAATTTAGTTATACAATTTATATTTATACTAAAAGAATCATAATTTTAAAGAAAATAATGATAAAAATGAAAGTATATTAAAATCTAAAAAATCAGCAACAACAATAGCATCGAGAATCTTGCTGAGACATAAGTCTGAAAAAGCTCAATAGTACGTAATCTTATTTTACAATAAATTCACAAGTAATACTTAACAAAGCACTTAGAGTTTAAATTTTTATGACTTGTACATATTATTTATATTAAAATAGCTATTTAATTATAAATTTATTAAAATAATTTATTTTGTAAATATTTAAAGGATAAGATAAACAAAGTTATGTGGTGTGTTTTTTAAAATTTTTTAAAATTAAAATTAAAGCCGTACGACAGGTTGAGCGAAGGCCTCAATGGATATTGGATGGGCGTATGATAGCCTCGTGGCAAGAGGCACATGGTGTGATAATAATAGAGTTGGTGTTGGCGTCATTTTGTTTGAAGTGAAAGCCAACCCTCTCATCTCTCGGACTCAATTATACATTCATTATTCAACAAAAATGTCAAACTCGTAAATTTAATTGGACATCGCGCTCTCCTGTTCTTTATTCAAATTGTTTTGGAAGCCAATTTCATCTTATTGTTTATTTTATTTCTTACCAAAAATTTAAGATAAAATGACTTTTTACATATAATTAATTTGATGAACAAATAGAAAATTCCTCTTATTCCCATTTTATTTGGTGTTAAAAAAATAAAGGACCAACATTTTAAAAATTGAATTATAAATTAAACCGATAATACAAAAAATTTATTAAGATTTAAACGGTTCACTGACTGCCTTTAAATCAAATAAATATTAAATAAAATTTTAAAATAATAAAAATTATCTTTATTTATTAAAAAATTTAAAATTTAACTGTTAAAATTTTAAGACCATTTATGATTCGACATAAATATAAGGTAAGCATGTATTAAGTAGGACTACTAGTCACGAGCCTAACTTATCAAACAGTAATTTTTTTTTTGTTTCAGATTAGTTATCTATCGGCGGAATCAATAATTAATCTCTTCATTAGTTTGTAGGCACTGGACAACTGACCTAAAGATTTAAAGCTGCTCCATTTTTAAAGTTAAGGATCAAATCTCTCTGATCTTTGGTTAAAAATAAATGAGTCCTTACCATTTTACCATATTTTTTGTGTTAATCAGTACTTTTTTAGTATTAGATAAAACACTCCAAACGTCATCATATGGACAGCTAACTACCATTTACTGTTTTGTACGTTTTTTATTTTGGTTCCTAGTAAGTTGGAAATTAACTCATTTAGAAGTGAAGCACCTTTTTTCCTACTATAGGATAGTCCCTACTCATAAAAAGTATAATCAAAATTAGAATTAGATCGATATAAAAGTAGTAGAAAGTAAATCTGTATAACTCTCTCTCTAGGGATACAAGCGAACAACTTGTGTGTGTGGAGAACATAAATAAAACTGCTGGTGTCGGCAGAGAAGGAACCATCCATACCCACAAACACCCAATTATTTATACAGATAAAATGACATATTCCTTATATATATAATTTCACAAATTTTTAAAAAAACTTATATACATGATAAGTTCATATATTGACTTATTTTAATAAAAGATTACGTTAAACAAATGTAAAAGAGGAGGTCAAATGTCTTGTTTCAATAATTCGTGCTCCAATTCTATTTTGTATCCAATTCGACAACGTTTTTATAAAATTTGCGTATAATATGATGTAGTTTTTATTACAAAACGATACCATAATAAGCGCATGATAAAGAATAAAAAGAAATAAAGCAGAGAATCTCATCCTTAAAAAAAGAGCACTCGATTCAGTTGAGATCAAATTATCTGTTTTATTTTTGCTATTCTAATTTATTTCATTCATATATTTATATAAATCTTATATAAATATGTAAATAAGATAAATTAAAACAGTATTCGAACAGCAAAAATGTAACAGAACCTCTTTGGTACGGTCAGGTATAAGTTGGTCGGCAGCATTTTAACACTCTGGTTAACTAATAACCATAATCCCTAGTTAGTTCGTTAATTAAGAGGGAAAAAAAGAGAAAAGAAAACAAGGCTTTTGGTTTTTAGTACAAATCCAATCATACTCATTATATATTACAGTTTTTAGTACTTACTCTCCTCTGTAACACAGTCTGTAATAGGACACAGAAATAGTCAAAGAAGGAGAGAGAGTGAGGGAGAAGATCGAGTGAAATGGACTCTAGAGGAAATTTTCATTTATGGAAATGATCGAGTTCAAGAGTCAAGTGAGGCATTTGAATTTTTGAGTGATTTGGGATAGTTTGGATCTATGAGGAGTCGAAGGAGAAAAGTGATCTGCTTTTTTTTCTTCTTGTTGGATTTGTGATTGGAACTGGGATTGGGATCTTCGTGTCAGTTGCAGTACATTTTTCTGTTTCTGTTTGGTAGTGAAGTTGAGAGAGTGAAATGGAGTCTCGAATGGATCAGTATGAGCTCATGGAGCAGATCGGCCGAGGGGCTTTTGGCGCCGCCATTCTCGTCCACCACAAAGCTGAGAAGAAGAAGTATGTCCCTACTTGTTATTTTTTAAAATTATTTTGAATTCGAATTCTTGGTGCGTTTAATCCGGAAACTGTTGGTTCTGATTAGGTTCGTGTTAAAGAAGATCCGACTTGCTCGGCAAACAGAACGTTGCCGGAGATCTGCTCATCAAGAAGTACGCCTATCATTTCCATTGTCTCTTGAGTAGGTCTTTTTCAAGTATTTTGTTAAACGTCTGGGAATTTATGTAATGTAGATGGCTCTAATTGCGCGAATTCAACACCCTTACATTGTTGAATTTAAAGAAGCTTGGGTTGAGAAAGTAAGCATCTTTCCCTTCTTTATTTCGACACTGTGCCAAATTCACTTTTAGAACTTGCTTTAATCAGTTGCACCTGTGTACAACTACATTATGTTTTTATTAAAAGTGAGCTTTTTTCTTCCTAATACAATTTATCTTTTGTTTTCTTTTTAGGGTTGCTATGTATGCATTGTCACTGGGTACTGTGAAGGTGGAGATATGTGAGTTTCTTCACAAATGCCATAATTTTTACTTTTATTGTTGCGTTAGTTCTCGAAATCGTGCTCACATTTTTTGTTCCACCTTCTATTGGCAGGGCTGAATTGATGAAAAAATCCAATGGTGTCTGTTTCCCGGAAGCGGTAATATCTGTTGTTTGTGATTTTCATTTGGAGGTTATTTTTAGGCTTTGACTTGGAATAAGCTAATGTTGTTCTGAATCTTGGGCAGAAACTCTGCAAATGGTTTGTGCAGCTACTATTGGCTGTTGAATATCTGCATTCTAATTTTGTTCTACACCGTGATTTAAAGGTACAGAAATGAGTATTTAGACAGTTCATTGGATCTTATCGTTCTTCAATCTTGTAAAATTAATGAGCTGACCTCATTAAACATTCTTTCCACAGTGTTCAAACATATTTCTTACCAAAGATCAGGATGTTCGACTCGGTAAGTTAGTGTTTTTTAACATTTATAGTGATGATTGGATCTTATTTTTATAACTCCTATATTTATTCTTTGTTGTGTTAGGGGATTTTGGACTGGCTAAGACATTAAAAGCAGAGGACTTGGCATCCTCGGTATTCCTTCCTCTTCCCTTGTGTTTCTCTCTCATGTTGCTTTTGTTGTAATAACATGTTGTCGAATGAACAAAAGGTATGGGCTAGGTCCTTTTTATCTTTCATTATCTCTTCTTCTTTGTTTGATTATAAATATTACCGTGGAGCACAGGAAGCTGAATCTATCTCTTTTGGCATATGAGACCCATAGCATAAGGATGAGAACCTTAAAGCTAATACAGTTTAAATGAGTACTTGTTCTGGTAATTTATGAATTGGTGTGTTGGCATGGTAATAATTTTCCTGTGCTAGCTGAACATGATCTTTGGGTTGCGTGAGTTGTGGTCTCTGATTGTGAATTAATGTGGTAAATGTAGTTACTCAAAATGCTATTGTAACCAGAACATACTCTCATTAAAGGTTCAATAAATGTTTATTAAAATCTGGGTCATTGGAGAAGATATGCTATTACTGAACGGGTTATTTACTATTTGTTGTCACAAATTACTGGGTTTTCATAGGTTAGTTCTGTAAATTGCTGCCAGGATGTCAATGTAAAGTACTTGATAAAATATTTTGGTACTTTTGCAGCAGGGTGTATTTGATCATGAAATTAATAGTTGCTCTTGCCCTTATGTGCAGGTGGTTGGAACTCCTAACTACATGTGTCCTGAGCTACTTGCAGATATTCCATATGGTTTTAAATCAGATATTTGGTCCTTGGGTACGTAGAGCTAAATACTGGTTGGTGAATATCTTTGTTTTTATTTGTCTTAGGTGTTTCCCTGATGACTAGGTTGCTGCATATATGAGATGGCTGCTCATCGTCCTGCATTCAAAGCTTTTGTATGATATCGCAACTCTCTCTCTCTCTCTCTTCCCTCACCCTTTCTCTAAAATGCAGTTTGTTTCAGGTGTAGCATTGGCAGGATGACCTAGACATTTCTATGTCCTTCCTTTTATTTGTGCCTTCAGTATAGTGCAATAGTTTCTGAAATTGGCTGACACTTGTATAGCTAATAAAGATGACTTGTGTAGTTACTGCATATTAGCTTCTTTTCCCTTAAAACTATAACCCAGAATTTATAATTACTTCTTGGCTAGTGAGTGATGATGTTGGATTCAATATGAGTCCTTCTAAAATCGTCATTTTGGCATCTGATAGCTCTGGCTATGTAAATCATAATAATCTTATAATGTTTCCGTATTTACAGGATATGGCAGGGTTGATAAGCAAGATAAATCGTTCTTCTATTGGCCCTTTACCTTCCTGCTATTCTCCATTTTTGTAAGTCTTCATATATGGCCTTTAAGCTAGTAATTGTTGCGTGTTTATCAACTCACAGCTTCTCCATAGACCAATAATAAGCCTTGTAATTGACTATATTTGCCTATAAATCATACTATGTTACAATAAGATTTTCAATTTGGTAGTGATGCGAACAAGATATTGAATTTAGATAGAGATGATACAATATCATGTTATGCAGTTTCATAGTGGTTAAAAGTTATATTTTTGGTGTGTTTTATGCCTTCTAGAAGCAACATAAGAATGGCGGCCAAAGTTTTCTTCTACCAAGCTTAACCATTAACATATGCCTTAAAAGTGGTCTGAACTTGATTGCATGTACTTTTTTCTCATCAACTTGCTTTGAAGCAAGGAAAGTCCGATGAAAGGGGCAAATGTGAGAGAGAAGAAAAGTACTTTCGTTTGCTTCATGTGTTTCATGTCCTTCATCTTTCCTTCCAAACAAGCTTAGGGGATAACAACCAAAAGAATTCTTCATAAACTCTGAATATTTTTTTTGGACATATTGGGCCTAGATGTTCAATCAATTGAGAAGATGAATTTCAAAGACATTTTGACTGGATCTGCATATCATGACCTACTCAGCTGAGATTGAAATGCTAAATGTCTTATGTGTATCATGAACTACTCAGCTGAGATTCAAATGTTGATGTTCCATCAGTAGTTGACTCTCTGCACGCATTGCTAAATAATGTCTCTTCTCACAGGAAAACTCTTATTAAGAGCATGCTGAGAAAGAACCCTGAGAATCGGCCAAGTGTAAGTATTATCACTATTTCTAGATAATTGGTGAAAAGAATTAGTATTCTAACTTGCATATAACAATTGTAACATACTTTGTGCAGGCATCAGAGATTTTAAAGCACCCTTACTTGCAGCCTTATGTTGATCAGTATCGTCCAGCCTTCAGTGCCCCCACCACTTCTCCTGAGAAGCCTATTTCTACTGGTCACGAATCTAGGAGAAATATGGCTGAAAGCCAGAGCAGTAATAGCTCAAGTAGTGATAGAGATAGTTTTCATTCAAGTGAAAGGAACCTTCCACCAATAATTCCAGATTGTGAAAATAAAGCAACTGATACAGATTTAGCTTCTATCGATGATGAAGATGGCACTGAACATCCCATACCAAGTGAAGAGGAAAGCACTGAGAAAATTTGCACAGTTAAAATGGATGAACAGAGAATTGAGAAAACATGTTATGAGGAACCTGGTGTGAATGTTGAGTCAAAGCAACCCAAAACCATTAAAAGTATTATGATGGCCTTAAAACAAGGCAAATCTAGAGAAAATGGCTCTCCAATGAGAGGCAACCGGGCCAAGGTTGGAGGTGTATCAACTCAAAGGATAGAAGCATCTCCAAAGATTATAAAATCCTCTACCCTTATACCTGGACCGAAATCCAATTTGGATGCACGATCCATCTCACCAGCAAAGTTAGCATTTGATTCTGTGAAAGGGATGCAGGGATTAAAGCATCAGGTATAATAAAAGCTATAATTACTATTTGTCTGTTTTCTGTAGTAAAAACCAGTGACCAGTATTGCAAAATTTTGATCACAGTTACCTGTAATTGAATCCTCACCAAAGACTAAGCCGAGACATGATACCCTGCCACCATCTGGCCTGATCAAACATGATGATAGTGTTCATGTGAAATCAAGACAAAGAACTCCTCCAAATCCATTCAGGCGCCCTTCATTTCCTGTACGTTCAAGGCAAGTTGGCACTGAGGTTCCAAATGATGCTGCCAACATCATGAAGTTTAGTCCAACTGAGACAACCGAGGAGCCTAAAAAAACACATTATCAAGTACCTGATGTACGTGTTATGCATTGCCCTAAGGAAGTTGCAGAGTCTAAAAAGTCCCCTGCGGGAAATTTAAAAAGATTGCCATCAGAGAGCAGTAACTCTGTCTCGTCTTCAGTGTCAGTTCAAGCATTTGAGCTTTCTGATGATGTAACAACTCCGGTTGTTGACATGAGAGAACAGGTACGCTCAAATTGTGAGATAATCTCATGCACTGAAAGGTTGGAATCTCATCCACCCAGCGGCTCACCTCCCTATTTGAATCCTGAGGCATCTAAAAACTTGTGTGTTGAAAAATTTGGGCTAAATAAAAAATCTGACCTCTGCCCAGATGGAGCCTCCAAGATAGCCATTGATAATCAAAAGAGTACTCCTACCGATGATTTTGAAGTGAGTCCAACTGCAGCTGTGACTGTAACTGCTCCAAGCACGGGAGAATTAATTATTAATAAAGATGATACCCCTGTCAGCGATCCTGGTGATTTCCGTGAGTTAGTATGCCAAATGAATCCCTTGTCTGCATCCTGTGATAATGACAAGTTCACTGTAAGAGAATACCTAAGATCTGTTCCAAAAAGTATTCCCTCCCCTGCCTGCACGTCTACAAGCCAAAAGGATCCGGAGTTGGAGAAGGTATCAACAACAAAAAATGCAACTGAAATGCTCCCTGCTTCCCATCTTCCTCCTGCATTTGGTGATGTCATACATGTTATTCGGCATAGTAGTTTTCGTGTTGGGAGTGAGCACCCAATACTGGAAACTGTGGAGATGGGAGTTCAGAATATGGATGTTAACAAGCTTTTTAATGTGGTCAGAGATGACATGGAAGCAATTAACAAGGCTCCACCAGTGACTTTATTATCAAACTGTTCAGAAGCTGTGAGTTTGAAATCGAATGTCTCAGATCATTCTGAGATGGATACAAGTAATGTAATTCCTCCCTTTCTTAATTCTGATACTTCAGAGCCAACAAAAGCCAACTCCCCAGTCAGAGAAGATGAACCTCAGGCAAAAGAAACTTTGGATGTTAAATCTTTCAGGCAGAGGGCTGACGCACTTGAAGGACTTCTGGAATTGTCTGCTGACTTGCTTCAACAGAATAGATTAGAAGAACTTTCGTTTGTTCTGAAACCTTTTGGAAAAGATAAGGTTTCCCCAAGGGAGACAGCTATATGGTTAGCAAGGAGTTTAAAAGGGATGATCATTGAGGACAATGGAAGGGTTCATGAATCATGATATTGGTAACTATAATAAAGTTCTACATGTATTTATCTAGCAATTTAGTTCCCCCCCACTCATTTCTGCTTTCTCAAGTCTTAAATTTTCAAAATAACAAGCAAACTTTGCCATTTTCATTTCATATTGTAATTCTTTTCAAAACGTTTGCTGTTGTACAGAGTGATGCAATACAAATTATCCAATTTGTTCTCCTAGCCAAAGTGTATGAATTGGAAATATAAGTTCATGAAGCTACGATATTTCTATTCTGTTGCGGCTTTTGTCGGATGATCGATCTATGATAATTATCAGGGCAGGATAAGTCAAGCAGAATGAGTGGTAACTAGTAAAGACGATATTTCATATCTTGAGTATTCAGTGCATGCTAATGCTTATGGAAACAAAGTGACTGATAAGTGCTTGGAGCTATCAGAAGCTTGCGTGAGAAAGTTGAGTTGGGATACAACTCTGTCCCCTGAAACTCAGGGTGTTTAAGGAAGCAGGCCTTGCATGAATTGTTGAATTTCTATCCACCAAAGGGACAGTGAAGCTCATGAGTGCAGGAAAGCTTTGTTTTTGGCTTTATTTGCTGCTTTAGTGTCCTTTGAGAGAATTCTTTATTTCGTTTTTCTCTGTTTTGTAGTAGTTTGTAAAGTCGTTTGTAGATTTAGTGGTTGAAACTTTAGATGCAAATTGACGCTGTGTGCATATACTTCCGTTGTCGTCCAGCGGTTAGGATATCTGGCTTTCACCCAGGAGACCCGGGTTCGATTCCCGGCAACGGAAATTTTTATTTAGCCTTTTCACCTTGTCTTCTTAGAGATGACAAATTCGCCATCACTTCCCTTCTTGTCATCAACTTCACCCCTCAAACTACACTTGTAATACCTGATCTCTTTCTTCTTTTTTCTTTTTATTTTGGCTTTTATTCGGCTCCCTCCTAACTTAAGACATCTTCGTATTTATCATTAAATAATCAATCAACTTTGTAGGATGCTCCGATCCCCTCCTCTGCTCAACAAACAAACATGACAACGAATTGTCAAAATTGATGTTTAACACTCCTGCACTAAAAATTTAAACAAAATCCTAAGATATATATATTTATACGAGAAAAACGCCGACCCATTTCTCCAATCCTCCATATCTATAGCTTTCCTCTTATGTTTTCTTCAAGCTCATTAGTGATCATTAGATAAACTTATCCTTTTGTTTTCACATTATCTTTTGATCCCAGAAATGGACCCTGAAGCTCCTCCGTCTAGTTCTAAGTCTGCAAAGTCCCCCAAAAAGACACAAGTGATCTTCGGTGCAGTGATAAGCGTCGTTGTCATTGCGGCAATCTCTGCTCTTGCCCTTAAATTCACAGTTTTCTCCAGTTCTGATGAAAACACCCACCACAAGTCCCGAGTTGAGTCGTCCAACTTTCAGATAATAGATCTTTCTGGTTCTCAACTATCAGCTTCAGGTTAAGAAGAGAGTTCAGCGAACACAGTTTCTTCAGCTTTGGACGAGACATGTCAAAGTTTGAAGATTGGATTTCATCTGACAAGAAGGTTGGGAAATTGTTGAATGGACCAATCCAATGCGCCATTACCAGGCCCCGGAACTAGTTCTAGTTGCATGGATGGATAGTTTATTGAAGACTTGTAGGTTTAGAGTTTCATTGAAGAAATTATTATGCTTATTGCGTTCTTTAAGCAGTTATTGTTTTAATCTTTCTTCGTTGGAAGGGCGCAAGCAGGCAGCCTGTGATACGAAGAGGCTTTTTATTATACTTTTTAGTCCATCAGTCCTTACAATAATATTTAGTAAGAGTCCCGCTTAAACGAGAGATAAAGGAAGACTCAATAGAACAAAGCGTTACCTTTTTATAATAGAAATACTGTTTTTTTATAAACCTACGTACAAATTAACAATAATATATAATATAAATAAATACACATAACTAAACGTATAAAAATATATAATATAATAAGTAGAGAGCATGCTGAGGATTAACAAAAAGACAAGATAAAATAAGTAAATAAACATACTTAATAAGATAAAAAGAGACATGGATAAGAATAAAATCACACCACCTATCATAATAAAGTAAATAGAGTAAGTAAGAAATTACTTAGGCTAAATAATTAGGAGAGATGTATTACTTAATTAAAATATTAAGACTATTGATAAAATGAATGACTCGAATAAAAATAAAGACGTCTCTATGTGAGATTCTTTATCTCTATCCTAGTACGTCAAAGTTTTCTATTGTGGACCATATTCTCGGTAAGTTTTTGCAAAGTAATATCATTCTTGATCATTTCATTCCAATTCTTCTTAAGTCTTTTTTCCCCCTTCTTACAGTTTTTAAGTACTATTTTCTTACATCTTCTTATTGAAGTATAGGGTGTCTCCTTTAATATGTGCGAATCACTTAAGTCTCGTCTCTTTAAATTTATTATTAACATTGACCACATTTAATTTGTCTCTTATCAATACATTCTTGACCTTATCTTTCTATTAAGATTATACATCTAATGGAGCATCTTTATATCCGCTACCATTAACTTACGACTATGTACTTGTTTGATGAGTCAACACTCTGCCACATATAGCATAATCGGTCTTATTGCTAAATGATAGAATTTACCTTTGAACTTGAGTGATATCTTCTTGTCATATAAAATTTCTAAAGCACTTCTCCAATTAAGTCATTCTAATTTAATGCGGTAGACTATATCTTTATCGATCTCTCCATTACTTTGAATGATATATCATAGGTATTTTGAAAAACTTTTCATAGTATAACTTTTGAACTAATCTTTATTCAGTCTTAATCCTGCTCAATTAAAAAAATCTTGACTTTAACATATCATTTCAACGTTTTAGTTTAACATTAACATCTTCTTTTGTCTCATCCATTAAGACAATATCATTAATAAATAACATACACTAAGACATATTCCCTTGAATATTTTTAGTGAACTCATCTATGACTACTGCAAATAAATAATAGCTTAATGAAGAACTAATATAGATAGAAAAATTTTCCATATCTCCTCTTATCGTCCTTACTTTAGTTTTTACGTGTTTATACATATCTCTGATAACTCATATATAAGATAAAGGAACTCGATTAGCCTCTAAACACCTCCACATAATTTCCTTAGGTACCATGTCATATGTCTTCTTTAAATCAATAAAAACTAAGGGAGTGCTTGGTTAAGGGGTATGAAAATAAATCAATGGGAATTGAATGAATGGTAACGGTTGGTTAGTTATTATGATTGATTGAATAGTTTTTTTCATACCTAAGTTTTAGGTAATGATCCATACCCTCCATATGTGGGAGGAATGAGTTTGATTCTTACCAACCTTAATATTTTTTTTAATTTTTAATTAAATATAATTAAATAAAATGTAATTAATTAAAATATGTTTAATTAAATTATAAAATATAATTAATTAAATTATTTAAGATAAAATCTAATTAATTAATTAAAAATAATTAATTAATTAATTAATTGATCAAGATAAAATCTAATTAATTAATTAAAGTCTAATTAAAATATAATATAATTAATTAAAATATAATTAATTAAATGATTAATTAAATTTTAATTAAAATATAATTAAGATGTAATTAATTAATTAAATGCACAATATTTTGGATGATTAAACTATATTTTTGAGGA
>JANZLC010000201.1:4719398-4735605 GCA_026413385.1 Erythroxylum gracilipes
AAGAATAATACAAAGTATTTAAAATATTACAATAATACAATTTCATCATATAATAAATAATAATTACATCAAAACATCCAATAAAAGAACAATAAATATCCTTAACTCTCAAACTATTATAATTTACAACAACAATAAATATCCTTAACTCTCAAACTATTATAATTTACAACAAGAGTTCGTGATGAGGAAACAATCAAGTAGAAGTTAAACCTAAAACAAAAACATTTACAATTACATTACATATGTAGAATTAAACATACACATCAAATATAAGTAAAATTAAAAGAAGAGGAAAAACAAAAACTTGGAACGAAGTTCAATTGTCTACGGGAGGATACCCACTATAACTGCACTGACCGTTATCATTTGGTACAAAATCTTCATCATTGAGAGGAGCTTCATCATCATTATCATTCAAATTTATTGCACCAAATGATATGCCAATGCTTTCCTATCCAAGATTACCTTCCAAGTCATTGACATCTACCAAATTCGGTTCTTCAGAAATCTAATCCGCCAAAAGATCAATATTAACAATGAAAATTGGACCAGCTGAACTACTTGTGCTATTAAGACTCCTAGTAAATAATAAATTTTAATTATTAGAAAATTATAAGAAATTATATTGAAATTAATAATGATAATAATGATAAATTAATAATGATAATAATGATAATAACATACTTTCCCCGAAGCTTTAAATTATAACGAACAAAAACCAAGTCATTCAACCTTTTATGCTCCAATCTATTTTTTTCTTGGAGTGAATAAATTCAAATGTGCTCCAATTTCATTCACAACCTGTTGCACTTACATATTGACTTAAAATCTAAATTGTAAACCTTTTCAATTCTGGAACATCATTTTCGAATTGATCCCACCAAGAAACTATAAGTTGTAAGATAACAAAAGTAGCGTTATAAACAAAATAAAGTGATAATTAATTTTCATCAAATAAGAAAAAGAAAACAACTAATACTTAGAGAAAGTTTTCCTCTGTCAAATAGCAATTGACATTCCAAAATCCCCACAAGACAACTTATAATGCTCCATTTGTGAGCTTAAGAGATCTTGCATCGTGTCAATGCTAACAATTGTTGTAATAGTTAAAAGCATTCCTCTATTAATTTCAGCTTGCTTAGTAAGATCCAGTCTAAAATAGACACTAGGATTCAAAAACACCCTAGCTATAAACAATGGAGAAGAAACTTGTCTTGCTCTTCTCTTATTAATGATTGAAAGATATGGTGTGTACAAAGAAGGCCTATATTTCAGATTAGCTTTGATTGCTTCTGTCGCTCTCTCCATGACATCAAAAAAAACCTATTGTTGACTTTTCTTCACTATCATCCAAGTGAAGCACCCTTACTAAAGGCTCACAAACTCGGATAACAAATTTGCATTGAGACCAAAACTCTCTATCTTCCAGTATAATTTTACAAACCTCCACTCTAGCATTAGACCTAGCATGCTGAGATGCAATCCATTTATTACTTGTAAACATTTGTCTGAAATCTTTCTTCATCATAACAAAAGACTGAAGTGCTAAGAAATTTGTTGCAAATCTTGTCACAGCAGGACAACATAAATTCTTACCATTAGTAATTCCTTTCTTATTAAATTTAATACTCAAGTACGATTATAGATGAACTTGGTTACCTTTTTAGCTTTCTACATAGTCTCATCAATAATAGGAAAATACCTAGAATCCCTTATATTCTCCAACATTAGGTCAACATAATGTGCAATACAAAGAGTCCAAAAAAAAGAATTATGCTTATTCTGAAACCTTTTTCCTACCGCTTTATAAGCAGAATCATTGTTAGTAATAAACTAAACAACATTTTCTGGCACTACTTCATTCACAACTTCATTATATCGCAAACAAAGTCTCAGTATTCCTAATAAGGTCAAATACATCAATAGATTTCAAAAATATAGAGTCATTTGTGAAATGAACCAAAAAATTAATAATAGACTCTTATCTCATGATTGAAGATCTATAAATAGCCTAATTCACTATTCTTTCTGCTAAATAGCTTCTAATTTCAAAAACAGAACAACTCAAAATTTTATCTCTTAAGTTATCAATCGAAAGACCTTTGTATCTCGAACCATAAGAGACTATTGCATCCATCATAGGTTGATAATAATAAGACTGAGAAGCATTAAATAATGAACCTGTATCATACTACTATCTAGCTACTGTCATATCGACATTGTGAGTCGCATCTCTTGATTGCATTGCATTATGAATTGAAGGTTGGGCTCTAAGAATTGTTCGTGGTGCAAAAAAACTAGTTACTTGCCTTCTTCTCTTTCTTACATCAAGTCCAGGTACTTCTTCAAGGGCCTGGGATGGAACACTACTAGTACCACTACCACCTTCAACATTTCCATAATCACCACGGAAACTAGAAAATGAACTTCCAATTTCAAAATTCAACCTTTTCTTTCTATCTTTCTTATATTGATATTCTTTAAGCAATGTTTTCATTTGCCACTTCACATCATAACTTACTTTTCTATAGGGTTCTTCATCTCCTTTAACCCTAGCTAAGTGCTTCTTCAATTGGGTGACTCCTCCATCTTTTAAATGCTTGTTGCAAAACAAGCAAATTGTATGATTCTTCATACCTGGACCAATGTAGCATGAGTCCAAGCTTAGCTGGATCATTATATCTTCTTGAAACAGTTTGATCAGGAGTAGTTAAACTTCCTTCCATTATCTGTAACAAAAATTGAAGATATTAGTCTTGTAAGAAGTTATCCTTTGGTAGTTTCATCAAAAAAATTAGCTGTGATAACTGCTAAGTCCTTTATGAGGCGATGCAACATAAATAATGTCTTTAACTCTTTATGTTAAGGCTAAAGAAGTAAAGATCCATGAAACTAGAGTAAAATTCAGAAATAGATAGACTTTCTTATTGGAGAGTATTAAATTCATTTTAAATTTAAAATCGAAGTACTGTTCAAAGATTTAAGATGATGGCTCAAAGAATCAAAAAATTCAAGTCATAACTAAAACTTCTTTAACTTCACTTAGCATGTTCATCTTTATTCTAGGAATATGATTATTGCTATTGACATATCTTCATAAATCCTTGTCTTTAATAAATATCTTGAAATGGAATGCACAAGCTGAATAATTTTTTCATTACGATGAACTAAACAACTTTTACACTTATTCGAAGAGTTAATGCCAAAGTACTACGCATGAGATAAAAATTGAATAATTAGAAAATCGGATTTTAAATATGCAAAGACTATAAGATGGACTAATTTTAGGATAAATAAAGGTGGATATGCAAGAGACTTGAATCCTTGATGAGATGGACTAATTTTGGGATAAAGATTAAATACAACTTAGAGATATAGAATAACTACAATTACAAAACTTCCTATTCAGTTTTTCAACAAGACCACAACCGAATATTATTATACTAAATTAATTATTTATCCAAAATCCAATTACGATTTCAATAATTTTAAGATTATGTCAATTAATTATTTACTTTGAATTCTTTCCAATTTGTATTCTCGGTTTTAAAGTTTTAAGTTAAGTTGAAACATGAAAGGCTTTCTAACTTTTAAGTCATGCATGATGCATGTCGTGTATTTCAAGGTTTCAATGACCAAAAAATTTAAGATAAATCAAGATATCAAGTATCAATCAACTGAACCGAACCACAACAATGAACAAAAACCAAACTCCTTTCATTCAACTCCAAATCCAATCTATTATCCAACCAACGACAAATCACAAAGTCATTCACAATTTCATTCCAACTTCTAAGTCCAACCGATTCACAATCACAACATAAATGCAATTTAAGCAAAAAAAAATTCAACCGAAAAGTGAAAACACACCCAAACAAATTCACAATCGATATTATTTCAGATCGGATCTAGTCGGGTTAGGTTTAGATATTATTCAAGATCCGATAGCTCCGGTTGCATGGGGGACAGAGGAGAGCAGTCAATGGTGGCGTGGTGCGTTGGTGGTCCTTGTGGAGGAGGGCTGAAGCCAGATGGAGGTTTGGATGAGGCTCGTTGCCGGTAGGTTCCCATGGCGGAGGAAGATCCGAAGATGATAGTCATGTGGTGTGCGGTGGTTCGTGGTTGTCTTGTCGCCGGAGAGGGAGGAGCACCGCCAGAGATGGAAAGGAGAAAGAGAGAGGGAGAGAGTGGAGAGGAGACAAGAACGTGAGATAGAGAGAGGATGGAGGCAAGCATGGGGTGAGTCAGAGAGAGAGAGAGAGAGAAAATGAAATTAGTAGAGGAAGGATGCGTGTAGCCGGGGGTTGGGGGGTTTAGGGTAAAAAAAATTTAATTTTTGCAAATCAGTCTTCAAGTTTATAAAAATTACGGTACCGAGCGAATACCAACTGAAAACACCCGGTATTGGCCAGTACTAACGGTCGATACCAAAATCTTACATACTGTTCCATTTTTCGACCGGTACAATACCGTCCAACCGGTATGAATTGGTATTCTAAACATTGATTAGTATGCTTTTCCTTCTTATCACTTAGGATGTACAGCCTATATAAATGCTATCTATCTACTCACCTCAATACTTCATTGTCACCTAAATTTCTCCGACAATAATTACCCTTCTACGTATGGATACAAGAAGGTAAATCATATCAAATCACAACCTAAAGTCCTTAATAACTTTTTATCACTTCAAGATTCTCTATAAAACAAATCACACGGTCTTGTTCAATCTTTCTTGTGGACTTCCTGCTTTAAGCTCTAGTTAACCAACCTCCAACTATGTCAACGTGTGAAAAACAGTGTGGCCATCATTGTGACCACCACAGGAAAGAGCTCTATCGCCGGATACTCATCGGAGTTGGGGCCATTGTTGTCGTCGTCCTCTTTGCAACCTCCCTTGTGTGGATCATTCTCCGGCCAACAAAGCCACAAGTCGTCCTCCATGACACTACCCTCTACGCCTTAAATCTGTCACAGCCAAGTTTCCTCACTTTCAACATGCAACTCACTATTTCCACCAGAAATCCCAATACCAGAGTAGGCATATACTTCGACAAGTTCGATATCTACGCATCTTATCGTAACCAGCAGATAACTCCAGCTACAGAGCTTCCTCGAGGGACTTACTTGGGTCACAAGGATGTTAATGTGTGGTCACCATTCTTGTGTGGTAACTCCGTGCCTATATCACTATACTCAGCTTCTGCTCTGTGCGAAGACCTTAATGCAGGGATAGTTTTGGTGAACATTAAGGTTTCAGGTAGGTTGAAATGGAAGGTTGGCACATGGATGTCCGGCAAATACCATCTGAGTGCGAACTGTCCGACGTATATTCCTTGCGGCAAGCACGACGGCGTTCCTTTTGAACTGGGGATCAAGTATCAGTCTGTCAGGAGCTGTTCTGTTGATGTTTAATTCAAAGGCAGGTCGCCTCTGTTGTTAATTAGCTAATTTGATCTTATGCTTACTGTCAAAAGTTCATATAGATCAAAGTCAAAGTGCATTTCTTTTTCGTTTTCATTTGCTTGCTTGTGGCTAATCAACTTCTGCGTTATACCAATATTACTTCTTTATTCACATTTTTAGTTTTCTAATATTTGTTTCTCCGTCAAAAGTTCATATAATTTTGAAATGTGAAACGGAAAGTGTTAACTTCAAGATATACCAAAATATTTAATTAATTGCAAGATTTTTAATAAATTAAAAAAGGAATAGAAGAACATATATAATCAACCCAAATCTCAAATCCTTAATTCTTTTAAGCAATAGCTAAAAACCTCAATAGGTTAGTTTCAACCTTAAAAACTTTGAACTATCAAAATTTTCAGTTCAATTTTTAATTTTTTCGTTCGATTTACTTTAATAACTTATGTTGTTAAAAGCTGATCAATTTATTAATTAATAAATTAATTTTTATTAATTAATAAGTTAATTTTTTATTAATTAATAAGTTCTTATAAACTAAAATAATCAATAAATTTTTGTTTCACAATTTTTTTTTACAATTAAACTTCAAATTCTTTGATGGGTAAGGACAATCTCTTTTAATCACATTTCAAACCTTAATTTTATTTAATTTTTATTTAATTTTATGATGATCTAATACTAGTTTAACCTTTTAAACCTTAAACTTCTTGTTTTACCAGTTTAACTTTTGGTTTAATTTTTAAAGCATTGCTTTTAAGTGCTATTGGCACCATTTCTAATATTAATGACAATCATAAACAATAGCAATACTTAATCATATGATCAAGATTTTAGAACAAGATAAATCATTCCTTTTATGGTAATAAAGATTTTTATATAAAAAGGATTTTTGATATCATGCCATATCATTGATAATCATAAAAGAAAGGAACAATATGGTTAGAATGTGTGATCTTATAATTAAATTCTCTTTATAATGTCAAATTTCCAATCTCCTGCCATTTTGGTAAATTATGACTATTATTGGTTTAAGCCAAAATTTTCAACTATGACAAATATTTAAGAATTGAAATATAAAATTAATAAGTATAACCGAATTTAATGAGTGTTTTCAATTTGGACCTTTGCGGTGATGCATTGACAAAGTGTAATTACACACACATATATTAGGGGTTTTTTTTTAATATATGTACATAATCATCATTCTTTAAATATGCATTAATTATATCATTAATTTTATATAAAAGTTCGTATATTTTGTATTTTAATAATTAATAATTTAAAATTAAATAATAAATATAATTTAAGTGACACTTTTTTTTTTTGACGAAAGAACAAGTGACACTTATAATTCTAAAATTTTTCCACTTATAACTAACCTTTTTTTTCATTTTTAACTTCGTTAGACCACCGTTATCGAGAACAAATAGTTTAACTAAACTTCCCACCAGCACATTTCTTGGATCCTGCTCCATTGAAACACAGCAAGAAATAACATAATTTACGTTGTCTAGAATTAGATTCAGCATCTAAAAGCGAACCAACCCTAATGTCCAATGCTCACTGCAACATCTGTAATCTATAATTACATATTATAAAAAGCAATTGAGGGTCAGGGTCACCTTTTTTAATGCATGTAAGCTTTTAATTCGGGTATCTTAAATTATCTAGGGAAGTAACTTCTTTTTAATTAATATCAGATGTGTAACCAAAAAAGTGAAAGAGTACTGATATGAACAAGCCAACCGAAGAAGAACAGTTCAACATCAAAGCCATTATTTGTAGTGGATTTTTATGTTGAGGTTAAGTAAAATGTAACTTAATATGTTGGGTACATGATATCAGGAAAGTGCGTCTAATTGGGTCACGATACCTGATAATGAAATTAAAGGAAAGTGTGGATATATCTATACTCCTGTAAGAAAACCGAGTAGAGATCATTTCTAAAAAGGGTTATATCAACGTACTCTTCACCTACTTTGGCTTGCAGTGGCCGTTTTGCTTTTTTTTTTTTCTTTTTAAATGAAAATTTTCATTAGGACAAAACTAAAACAACATTTCAGAGCTCGGGACTAACCTATCTATACTAAAAGAAGGAAATAGACTATTAAAGACAACATATTAAAACTATTTTAGAGATTCCATCTATAAAGGAGTCGAAATTGTGAAAGAAGATTTATTTCTATGTGTGTGATGATACAGGGATGGCGTAAAATAAATATATGGACTGTACAACAAACTCTGACATAGAGAGAGAATAGACGTAAATAACAGATTCTGGTATAACAAATTTATGCCGAGTCTAGAGGATTCTTAACATGCCCCCACAAGATGAAGTGTCGAGATGAGACATTCATCTTGGTTCGAAAGGCTTCGAATTTGGTGTGAGCTAGAGGTTTGGTGAGTGCATTAGCAGTTTGGTCGTGAGTTGAAATATGCGAGACCCGAAGAAGGTGCATCTGAACTTGTTCTCGGACAAAATGATAATCCAACGATAGATGCTTCATTCGAGAATGATAGACTGGGTTGGAACACACATAAGTTGCACCTATGTTATGACAGAGGACCGTAGGAGGACCTGGAGATTGTATTTGAAGTTCTTCAAGTAGATGACGAAGCTATAGTATGTCAGCAGTGGTGTTTGCAACAACTCGATATTCAGCTTCAGTTGAGGATCGCGCAACTGTCCTTTGGTGTTTAGAATACCATGAGATCAGATTGCCACCAAGATAGATCACATAAGCAGAAGTAGAAGTTTTGGAGTCAAAGTTGCCTCCCTAATCAGCATCGCTATAAGTTGTAAGATGGAGATGTCGGGGTCAACTAAGGTGTGAACCAAAATCATGGGTGTGTTTGAGATACCTTAGTGTGCGCTTGAGTTGAGTAAAATGTATGTCAGATGGCCGATGCATAAATTGAGAGAGCTTGTTAATTGCATAGATGAGATCTGGACGAGTGATGGTAACATATTAGAGAGCTCCTAAAATATTGCAGTATAAGGTGCCATTGACCATAGCCATACCATCATCAAGCTTTAGGATAGTGGAGGTACATAACGGAGTTGCACAAGGTTTCGCAGCATGCATGTTGAACTTATGTAAAAGATCATGAATGTATCGTTTTTGAGGAAAAAAAAGGCCATTGATGGTAGGGGTGATCTCAATTCCCATAAAGTAGTGAGGGGCACCGAGGTTCTTGAGGGAAAACCGGGAGGAGATGGCATCTATGAATGTCCCGAGATGAGATTTGGAGCTTCCTGTGAGTAACAAGTCATCAACATATACAAGAAAATACATGGTGACATTGTGTAAATGATAAAAAGAGGGAGGATTCACTGGCGCTTGTTTTAAACCCATATTGAAGAAGAAATTCCCATAGCTCATTTGACCACGCCCGCAGTGCTTGTTTTAAACTGTAGATAGGTTTGCAAAGTTTGCATACATGCAGAGGAAGGTCCGGATGAACGAAACTTGGAGGTTGCTTCATATAAACTGTCTCTTGAAGATGACCCTGAAGAAATGCATTATTTATGTCCATTTGGTGTAAGGGCCATGCATAGGTGAGAGCAACAGTGAAGATAACTTTGATCGTCGAATGTATAGCAACAGGTGAATAGGTTTCCTTATAGTCAATACCCGGACATTGGCTATAACTTTTAGCAACCAGTCGGACTTGTAACAATTGACGGAGCCGTCAGGTTTGTGTTTGGTCTGAAAGATCCACATGCAACCCACAACATTCTTCGCTTCCGAGGCTGGAACTAGATCCCAGGTACCGTTCCAAACTAAGGCGTCATACTCCTCAGATGCAGAAGCACGCTAGTAGGGGTGTCGGAAAGCTTCGGTGATGGTGCGAGGTTCCTCTATAGTTGGAAGTGGGTATTTGGTAACCTGGTAACTTTTAAGTTTGAAGATGTTATTATGAGATCGTGTGACCATGGAATGAGTTCTTATAGGGGGCGCTGGGATTATGTCTGTAGAAGATGTATCAAGTGATGAAGTTTCACCAGATGTTGATGCAGTGGAAGGAACAATCAGTGGTGCAGGATCCGTGGACTGTAGCAGTGCACCCGCAGGGGGACCATATGACCAAAAGGGATGACCTGATGAGTGGGTGGAAAGAGGGGAGGGGATTCAACTGAAACTGTAGACAGTGGTGACGATGATAGAGTTGCAAAAGGGAATTGATTATCAATAAACTTAACATGTTGAGAAGTATAAATTTTGTTTGTTTTTGGATCAAGACAAAGATAGGCAAATTAGTGAAGAGAATAACCAATAAAGACACAGGGGATAGAGTGGGGTTGTAATTTGTGATCCCTATAAGGACATAACCAAGGAAAGCATAGACATCCAAACGCATGAAGATTGTTGTAAGAGGGAGCGGTACGATGAAGAATTTCATAGGGAGATTGCATGGAGAGGAGTAGAGTGGGCATACGGTTTATAAGGTAGACGGTTGTTGAAGCCACATACGTCCATAATTTAAGTGGTAAATGGTTGAAATGAAGAAGGGCTCGAGTGGTTTCAATGATGTGACGGTGCCGACATTCAAACATTCCATTTCGTTTGGGGGTGTGAGGAGGAGTAGTGAAGTGGGAGATATCATGTTTAGATAAGAACAAACGAAGTTTGATGTATTCACCACCATTGCTAGTATATAAGGATTGGATTTTGAAATTGAAGAAGTTTTCGACAAAGAGTTTGAAAGAGATGAAAACATTAAGAACATCAGATTTATCACGTTAAGGATAAAGCCAGACATATTTGAAAAAGTGATCAATAAAAACAACATAGTAACGAAAACCTTGAATGGATGCTTCAAGAGCCTGACCTCAAACATTGGAGAAGAGTAACTCTAGTGTTCTGGTGCTGTGCAGATGTTGAGTGGAGAAGGGGAGTTTGTGACTTTTGACGCATGCACAAGAGACACACATGGGCAGGAGTTTGGAGTGGCAACGAAAGTGTTGTCGAGATTGAAGATGCGACATAACCTTATTAGATGGATGAAATAAGATGTGGTGAAGAAGAGCAAGACTAGACACAGTAGTGAGCAGAGCAAATGGGCTGGAGGAGGGTAGGTGGAGATTGTAAAGGTCACCGTGACACATCCCCTTGAGGAGCACTGCCTTCGTCCGCAAGTCCTTCACCTGAAATTGATTTGGAAATAGTTCCAAAGAAACATTTTTTGTAGTGCAAAATCTCTTGATAGAAACAAGATTACGACTAACATTTGGAACATGGAGAATGTCATCAAATAACAATGGTTTGAAGGGAGAGGGGCAAAGAAAGCTACTGGTATGAGTTATTGGTAGGTTATAACCATCACCCATTTGAAGATGATCGTTGCCCGAATATGGAGTTTGTAGATGCAGGTGATCTAGATTATTTGTAACATGATGGGATGAACCTGAGTCGAGAATCCATTGTTGATTGGAAGCCAAGGGAGGCTGGGAGACAACAGTGGAGTCAGCTGTGCCGGAAGTCATATTTGTTGGATTGCGAGGCCAATAGACAAGAGGACCTGAAGAGTGCAAGGATGCCCTCGAAGGCTGGGAGGTACCAAGAGATGGTTGCCAGTGACCAGTAAACCCTACAAAGTGTGATGATGGAGGGGTATAAGAACCATGACTGCTGGCAGGAGGACCAAGATGCCGACGAAGCAGCTTGCAGCAGACCTTGGCAGTGTGTCCTGGTTTCTCGAAAAATTGACAGACAACGTTACGATAGAAGTTGGTTGAACTAGGTGTATTGGGTGGTCGGGCATAAGCTGGATGTGAGTTGGACTGGAACCGCACAGGTGAGCGGGAAGAGGAGTTCCAGACTACGCCGAATAATTGGAGCCAGTTAACTTAAAAATGGATTGTATGTTGAGGAAAATGAGGTCGGAGTTACCATCAGCCAGGAGAGAAGCATCGGGAGCCATTAGAGAGGTGTAGGATCGAGAGAGAAGAAGAAGAAAAGGTTGAAAGGAAATTGCAGTTACGCTTGATATAGCTCTGATACCATAAAGGAGTCGATGTTGTGAAAGAAGATTTATTTCTCTGTGTGTGATGATACAAGGATGGCATAAAATATATACATGGAGGACTGTACAACAAACTCTGACATAGAGAGAGAATAGACGTAAATAACAGATCATGGTATAACAAATTTATGCTGAATCTAGAGGATTCTTAACAATCTACTTATCATGCCAAAAATAAGAGTAGGTTGAAGATTTTTTGCAATTAAAATAAATCTAATTCAGTTAATGAGCTTGTTTGCCAACTAGTATTTCCCTTCTTTCCGATTGTTAAACCTACAAGAATTTCTTTCTCTCTAGAGGAAGTAGATGGTAGAAGTGAATGCAGCTTTGTACAAGAATAAAAGTTTGAATTATAATTTTAAAAATTTACACGAATAAATTGAAAAAACTTAAAATTTATCCTAAATAGAATAATAATTCTATATTCATAAAAATGAACAACTTTATAAAATTGTATACCATTTATTTGATAAAAATAAAGATACAAATAACAATGTTTTAAATAAACTTTTTATATAGTTAAACCTATACAAAGTAATTGTAAATTACATATTCAAATATATGTAATAAATATTTTTAAATTTTATATATTTCATATTGAAAATGTATATATTTTTCAATGTATGCCTGTGAAAATTAATTGTTATGGTTATTGATTATATAGGAAATATGTAAAAATAATATTAATAAAAATAAAAGATAGTTGTTATGTCCAATTTATATTATTATAATTTCTTAAAAAAAGTTGAAAAAATTAAAAATTATATAGCATAATATATAAACTTAGCTTTTGGAAGATAAGCATATCAAATAATGGTCCCTCTTTTTCATGTAAGAATGGGCTAGTCCAACCAATTTTTTTAAAATAATTTTTTAAATTAAAAGTGTAAAATAACTTTTTTTAATTGGGTTCGGTTCTGAGTTATCCATGCCCAAGCTTATCTGAGGCTCAATTCTTTTAAGCAAAATGATGTTGTTTTGTTTAGAATAGTTAGATTTTGAGTCGGCCTGAGCCCGATTCATGGGCTAACCTACTGAAAACACTTAAATCTAGACTCATAAGCCAAATTCTCTGTTCACTTTAAGATTGAGACTACGAACTCTAGTTAAATTAGCCCATTACCATCCCTATTTTGATGTTATTAACCTTCGCCCATCTTTTACTAAATCCTTTGTTTCATTTAAAACTCTTTTTATGTAATATTTTTAATCTTTTTATGTAATATATTATTAAGAAATGCGAGAACGATACGATGGTATAAGAATTGGTGGAGAAGAAATAAAGAGGAAGGAAGCTGAGAGACAATTTCAATGCATAATACTCAATAGTTATCATGTCATTACATGATATAAATGTTGGGACCCAATCTTGAGACCAAACCCCAACCGAAAAATAGAAAACAAAGCGAAAAGCGAATCAAACGAAATAATGAACGGATCGCGAATCAGATAACAAAGTGCGGAAATAAAATCGAAAGCGGAAAACGAAGGAACGAAAATACAGACACGACAACGAAGTGGCGGAGAGGGAACGAAGACGAAATCGAATTCGAAAGAACGGCACATGAGGCAAAAGTCAAAGTATGCAAACGAAATGACAAAGCGAAAGTATCGAATCAAAACAAATCGAATCGAAAAATCGGATAACAAAATGCGGAAACAAAAATGGAAATGATAAATGACACGGAAAACGAAATCGAACTCGGAAATCGAAGGAAGGGATTTCGAAGCGAAACTAATCGGAAGCAAATCAAAAACGAAGCAAACAAACGGTTCAATCGAACCGAAACAAATTCTGACATCCGTGAACTGAAACTTCTTGACAAAACAAAAGGGTCGCGTTGGAAACCCTAAGACTCACTCGGTCTAATCTAATCCGAAATTGGTATAATTTTTTTTCTCTTATTTTCCATTCCCTTCATCTTTCTCAATCTCATACAAATCAAAACAATATAGTTTCCCTATTTGGAAACTCATCCTCAGTCAAAACTCAATTCATATGATTCTTTTTACTCATGCAATACCTCAATATCATCTATAACAAAACTTATTCTTATTCTATCTTTGCCATAAAACCAATTTTATCGAAAATCGGGCAGCATAACAGCTGCATTCTAACAAACCCAAACCTACAAAGGGTTTTAAAATTCACTTCTATATATATATACCAAGCCAAATCCACACCATTCATTGGACCTCCTGTCTGGAAATCCCAACATAAGAAAACACACATCTATACCTAACACTTCAATAATTCTCAATCATAATCAGAATCATCCATATCTCAATTCACAATCAGATCTTAATTCATTATACAATTTCTTAATTCTTCATAATTCATACACCTCATGAATTAATTACTTACAAAAATATCTCAAATTCAATACATAAATCCATAATTCGTATACATCATATTTCATAACTCACATACATCATGAAATAAATGCCTGCAATACATTAATGGCAATTCAAGCCATATACCCTATCAATACCTAAAATCCAAATTTACACAAAATACACGCTATGCAAAATCGAACAAAACGTCTTGACATTATTTCATCCGATCTCCTGCTCGAATACCTAGAGATGGGGATGAAAGGGGGTGAGCTTGACAGTTCGTGGATAACATATTTATAATTCAAAAAATAAGCAAAATCATTTCTCATAAACTTTTGCCAAAATGTTTATTTCTCAAACTTTTCATAATTCAAAACATTCATAATCCATTTAAAAAATTTCTCAGTTGAAAACCTCAATTTTCATTTCTCAAACTTTTCAAATTCTTTTTCATAGTTCATGATCAATTTCAAAACATGAATGCAGCACAAATATAAACAAAATCAAAATCACATAACACATCAAACGGTTTAGGTCAGTCCAAAACAGAACGTACTGCACATTCCCGCATAGCAGTCCTGTGCAGCCGTGAATGGAACGTACTACACCTTCCCGCATAGCGGTCCGGTATAGCCGTGATCTTATGGGAGTCCGAAATCAGAGCTCTAGTGCCACTAGCGGGCAGGCGGGCGAAGCCTATAAAAACGAGACAAGTGCACTTGATTCTAACTTATGGGACCTAACCAAACCCACATAACACATTGCACACTTGAAAAGTCGAATTGCCCGAAGGCACATTTCGAAAACTTACTTTTCATATCGACTCATATTCAAACAAATTGACATTTACAAAATTCGCATAATTTCACATAGCAATTCACATAACACATTCTCAATCATTCAAGAATGCACAATGATAGCAATTTCTTAAAATAATAATTCAAACAAAAATCTAATTCATTCATAAATAATGAATTTCATCAATTTCATCAATTTATCAAAATCGGTCATAAATAGTAAATAAACAAATGTATCAATTTTCATAATTTCAAAAATTCTCTTACTTTATCAAACATTTAAAACTTGTAATAATTTTTCAAAAACAATCGGAAAATTTTCCCTTCATTTATGTGATCTTTCCAAATTTTCCCTCCTTTTGTCTTTAAAATTGACCTCTTGACTCCTTAATTTGATCAGGTAAATGAGGTAATTTGATAAAACTTCCTTCTAGAAAATGTGCCTCTATGTCTTACGAATCCAACGCTTTAAGAATCAGATCGATCGGAGGTCGGACGAAAGAGTTATGACCAAAACACTTTCAGACCAACACTAAACCAAGACTGAACACTATACCTAACTTCACTCCAGAAATTTAACATCTTAGGGGCTAAATTGAACTTCGATCCCTTCAGAAAATTTGTAGCCCACGTCTCTAGTTTAATTAGGAACAAGAATCACCTCATTCGGATCTCTACAGATCGAGATATCACCAAAAAACTGAACGATGTTCAGACTTTTACCACCGACCATCACATTTTGGTTCAGTCCATCCTTATCGATTTAATATCAAGACCGATCAATATGGTATAGAGAGATAGAAAAATATCTTAGAAATCTAACGCTTCAAAAATTAGATCGATCGAATATCGGATGCCAAAAGAAGGAAGAGAGGTCGGTCGGCCAAAATTTTGAAAAAATGGCCAAGCGCGCTCGAGCGCGCGCCCGAGCGTGGCGCTCAGCCACGCTAATCTGACCTCCTAACTTCTAAACTTCATATCTTTTGGCTCCGAGCTCCAAATTTAACAAACTTGGTACCCATAGAAAGATAAAAGATAGATCTAACATTTTCACGAAGGATCAAAAGTAAGTTTGGTCTCTAAAGGGGTCAAAAGTTTAGTCAAAGTTGACTGGTCGATCAACTCATCCTAAACAACATCAGAAACTCCAAACCTTATAACTTTTCACTCCCTTATTCAAAAATTCCATAATTTGTATAAATGGAAAGATAACAACAAGCTCTACAATTTTTATGAAGAACTCACAAATCAAATCAGCCTCAAAAAGGGTCAAAACTTCATTTCAAGTTGGCTGTCTGAAAATGTCATCCTAAGCAGTGACACAACTTCCAAAAATCATAACTTCCATCCCCTATATCGACAAATTTCATACTTTATGGCGTTGGAAAGCTGGAAACATAAGCTACAACTTTCATGAAGACACTATGAACAAATTCTACATCAATAAGGGTCAAAATCCAAATCGAAGTTACTACCCTGAAATTTCCATACTAAACAACATTCAAACTTCAAAATTCACATCTTCCAATTGCCACCCCAAAAAATGGCATGCTATACCTCATTGGAAAGCTATGAAATTCCTCTATAACTTTCAAGAAGGCTACTTGGCCCAATTA
>JANZLC010000201.1:4775887-4789478 GCA_026413385.1 Erythroxylum gracilipes
TTATTTTCTAATTTCGATGTATACTATACAATAAATTAAGTATTTAGAGGTGGTATTAACTTTTCATTATTTAAAGACGGTAAATAAGTATAGTGAGTCATCTGTAATTTTTTTTTAATAAAATCATAAGTAGAATTAATGTAGATAAATGAAAGAACTTTAATTTAACAACGTCGTAAGTAGAATTGATATAAATAAACGGAAGAACTTATGTTTGTTTGATGTACGTAAACCGAATAAGCTTCGTTTTAGAGCTTCATCTTTTATAACAATTAAAAATAAAAAAATATTTAATTTTTTAAAATTTTAGGCCGCCTATCACTCCACGTAAGTCCCAATCAAACTCTGTAAAGAAGAAACTACGTTTCATGGAAATCCCAATTTGAAAACCTTCTTTTTAGATATGGTCTTATGGGCTTTTTGGATGGCCCATTCCCTTGTCCATCTTAAGCCATTCAAGATGCAACTACCAACCAAGAGGTATCCAATCCATATTATGTTGCCTAGCTAAGACAAGATCGTTTGATCCTTCACGCCATCCAAGTATCCTGCAGAGGGATTGCTCAGTCCATCGTTTCTCAATCCAAAACTTTTGCCCAAGTATGGGACGAACTCCAAGTTGCCTATGCAAATTGATCCACCACGCGTTGCCTTGGCCTTCTTGACTCCTTTACCAAAGTAAGTCTCAGTGGCAAATCAATATCTAAATATATACAGGAAATTAAACAAATCATTGATAATCTCAAACTTATTGGCCACCTGGTGGATGACAGTGCAATTGTGATTCAGGTTCTCAATGGTCTCAACCCTCAATACTCATCTCTTGCCTCTGCAATTCGTGCTCATGACACACCAATCTCATTCGAAGAACTTCATGACAAACTACTTGGCCATGAAGTATTTCTTCACCGTGATGAAATCAAGAAGGGAGGACCACCAATTATTGCTCAATACACCCAAAGGAACTCTAATCGCAGAGGTCGAGGATCCCACCATCACCATGCACAAAGCCAAAGCCAAAGCCAAAGCCAACAGTATGGACCTAATGCAAATTTCAACCTACAGCCTCAAAGTGGTAATGGTCGCAGTCCTCTAATCAGAACAATCAGTATCGCTTCTCTCCACAGCTTCCTCCTCAGACTCAATGACGCAACAATTCCCACCCCATCTGTCAACTATGTGATAAATCGGGGCGGGGCACACTGCTCGCATATGCAAAACCCATTCTCCATCAGGTCTTCAACTTTTACACTAGGCTGATGTCTACTGCAGCAAGCACACCTCATAACAATTGGGTACTTGACTCAGGAGCCTCTCACCATATGACCAATGACCTCCAAAATCTCTCAATTCATTCATAATATGATGGCACTGAAGACATCATAGTTGGAGATGGTAAAAAATTCCAATCTCTCACATTGGCTCTTAAAACACCTTCAAAAAAATTTCATCTCAAACACGTTCTATGTGCTCCTCATCTTACACAGAATCTTCAGTCTCTCAATTTTGCTCTAATAATAACACATCAATTGAATTTTTCCCTGAGTACTTTGTTGTGAAGGATCTTAACACGGGGGCATCCTTGGTCCAAAGCCTGAATAAAGACGATCTCTACATATGGCCACCCTCAACACAACCACTCTTTACAGCGCCTCAGGCATACACCTCCTTGACCTCAGCTCCTTCCATCACTAAGTGGCATCAACTCTTAGGCCATCCATCCGCTCAAGTTCTCCACAAAATTCTCTCTAAATTTGACATTTCAGCAGTCAACTCATCATCATTGCCTTCTCATTGTGATGCTTGTTTGCGTAATAAGAGTCATAAATTACCATTTGGCTCGTATGTTTTTATTTTTGTTTCATTAGTCATCTTCTATATGGTTGTAAAATTTTAGTATGAATAGTATGAATGTACTTATTCTTTTTATTATGAATGGAGATATAAAACTATGTGCTAGTCTGTATTTAAGTATAGTCGAATTCAAGAATGTTTTGCTACCAAAAAATAAGAATAGTTGAATGTAATATACTAAAACACTTAATTAGGTGAAAACACACATTGGTTAGATAACTAATACACCGTTGAATCCAAATAATATCAAGTCTCCCTACATATAAGATCTTTTATAAAAACAAACAACCTCTAGGTACATTAACAATGTTCATTCAGTCTGAATATCAAATATATGATTTAGTTACAAAATGCACTATATCAATTATCATAGATTGAAATACATTTATACACCAAATCAATTATCTGGTGTGTCAACTTGTTGGCTCTACTTCCAATTGTCGATCTCCTCTTACTTGTAATAGCTTGTAATTGTCTTAAGGTGATGCTAAATTTACCCTTAAACCTAATACATGTTAGTTAAAATGATAATTAAAATAATCTTAGATTGGCCTTTCCATATTTCGTTTGAGTAGTGTTTGTTGAAATAGCATCTTGTGAAATCATATGTTAATGATCATGCATATGAGTTTAACATTGATCAACTAGCTAATAAATATGCGTATGAGTTTGAAATTGATCAACTAGCTAATGAATATGCATATAGGTTTGAGGATGCCCACATGAATGAATAGCTTGGATTAAATAGAGACAGATTAGGGTCAGAATAAGGACCAGAGGATCCTATCCCCATCTTAATACCAACCTCGTCTAGTACTAGCTCCTAAACATCAGGCTTCAACGTTTACTTTTACTTTTTGGCAAAACTAATCTTGGTATGGAAGGGCCCAGTTTGCAGAGGAAAATTGGTACCCACGTGAGCGTTTTTCAACATGAAGTACCGATATTCCGTAAAGCGATTTACAGAAATCTGAATACAAAAATGGTCCTCAAGAATAATTTCTCGATTCGCTCTTACTTGTTTTGAATAAAATTATTTTAAAAACTGTTGTTATCTTTTCGAGTGATTTTCTTTTTGTTGGCCAATATTGTTCTGAAAACAGGAAATGCGTGATGAAAAGCTTTCAGAAGTAGCCGTTAGCTTAACAAAACTGGGAATTTAGGAAAGTCAATAAACAAAAGGGATTCAATAATTAAGACAAACAATATTCTTATTTTGGGGCAAATGATATCCTACAAAGACTCAAATCCCTCTTATTAAAGAATCCCAACAAGACGACGCTTTCGATTCCAGTGTTCCCTTTTCAATCACTTCTTGTTTTCAATCCACCAGTCCTTTTCCAGTTTCATCTTCTAACCAGCCCTCTTTCAGATAACTACTCTTTTATAGTCGTTTCATTCTAGAACTTTTACTCTTCGCGTAGTGAAATGAACACTAAAATGATGAAATAATGAGTTTCCGGAAGTTTTAAAATCCACAAAGACGATGACCCCTTCTCTGAAAAATCGAGCGGTTCAATTGTAGTCCAAGAAGTATTTGCAACGGCTTGAAGACTAGGACCATTTTGTAGAAAATGGAATGCGGATAGTGGAGGTTTATTAGTTCTCTTAACTCTTAACCACAATACAATTTGGATTAGTTACTCTATGTCCACCCAACCCAGGTGACTCCTTACCAAGACCATTAGTCAATGAAGCTCCCCCATGACTAGTTCCCGCATGAATCAAATGAGCCCGAGAAAAACAGTAAGCAGTGCGTACGAAATATAAGACAACATGACATTACAGTTCCTTCTCCTGCCTAAAATGTCTTCAAATAAGTATTCACAAGGCTACTAGAGCAGGCAACCATTCAAACTGCAAGTCCACGATGAAGATATCAAAAACAAAATAGGGCATTTTGAACACTTCCATTTACCTAAACAAAACCAGAGGGTAAGAAACGTCTCTTGTTTCCAGTTATGGATTGTCTCCATCAACTCATGGCATACTTCTGAGTCCAGCTGCGGGCAGTCACCTCATACTTGGTCCTGTCAGTCTTATACATATGAGCAATTTCCGGCACAAGAGGGTCATCTGGATTTGGGTCAGTCAATAGAGAACATATTGACAAGAGCACCTAGAATTCAAGCAGAAACTGTTATTTTAAACATTCAGAAAAGAAGAAAATGTATTTTGGAAAATTTTACAATTAAATACACCACATCAATCCAAGTCACTCAAAAACACTATTTCAGGTATAAGAATGCCACATACTGTTTCAAAATTCACCAGAATGTTTCAACGCTTAGTGAATTCACAAATACAAAAAACAACTATACTTCTGAATAAGTAGGTTTCAAGATGAATGTGAAAGCACCAAGACAGCTCATAAATGAATTTACATATATAGTAAACATAAATATATATACGTATATTATGTTAGTTGCGGGAGGGGGCTGACAACCTCATGATTGGTTGTCAACTAACCGAATCTGCTAGGAATAACAGATTCTTAGTATAAATAAGCAATAGACTAAGAGAGAGAGCATATTGAGAATACAGTGATTGTGTGAGCCATAGGCTGGAGGTTGCTGGTCCTCGAAACCAGCTTATCTTGTATTCGTTTACAGAAAATCAATAGCAATATATACATTTTCCTTACCTATTTTCTGGAACCTATTAGAATGCGATTCAATCAAATCCAAACTCACACGAGAGTGACATTCTATTAAGCAAAAGTAATTCCCAAGCGCTAATTGATTAGGTCACTGACCGGAGTTGAGATGTCTTGTATGCTATGCATTACTAAATGAAATACGACCTTGATGAGAAGTTAATAACTACTTCCAGTTTTACTGTATGTTATAAAGGAAGAAACTGGAAGATAGGTGAAAAAAGAGAAGGAGCAAAGAGACCCTGGTTTCTATATAACATGACTTGCCACTTCCAAGTCCTTTGTTACTAAGTTGTTACTAGTGTTTGTGCAACTCTCGGTAAAACTACTGGTATATTCTCATTCCCTTTTATAATAGGTACAGCAACGTATCCACTGGTCTATATTCTCCACGTGAATAAAGAGTATGAACACAGGTACCTTTAGCACCCTTTTCATTATGCAGCTTAGATAGAACAACTAAGTCACAGTTAACATGTAAACACAGATTTCCATAATAACACTAAGAAGAAAGAGTAGAGCACACCGGAGCAGCTTGTCAAAGTACAGGATTTCAACAAATCAAGCTAGCATGCATCCATTGAAAAAGTTTACTGAATACCAGGAAAAAGCGAAAAAAAAATGAAAAATGAAAAAGAAAGCAAACCTTGGAAATAGTAAGGGCAGGGCTCCATTGTTCTTTGAGAATATCCAGGCATATGCTTCCATTGCTGTTAATGTTTGGGTGGAAGACTTTTGTTCTGAATGCAACCTGATTCACACATTAAAAAGTTTCTCAAGGCAATGAAACACAAGGAATATCAAAGAATTAAAAAGTAACAAGGCCAAGGGGGGGACACCTTGGGAGGCTTAAAGGGGTAATCAGGAGGAAAATGAATGGAAATCAAAAAGACGCCTCCAGCATATGGGCTATCGGCTGGTCCCATGATTGTTGCTTGCCAGTGAAACATATCCTCCGCAACCGGACCTATGATAAATTCAACATTATTTTTATTTAAAAAGAGCATACACAAAATAGAAAATTTTGAGAATACCGGCACTGCAAGAGGTGGGAGGATCTTTCTGCAAATCCTTGAGCTCTTTCAGGATGCGTTTAGAAGCCATCCTCTTCCTCCAGAAAAAAGAATAATCCAAAGACAGATAAAGCGAAGCACAAACGAGAAGAGAAGGAACACCCAATTGGAGGAGAAATTACTTACCAAAATTGGAGGAGAAAAAGAGGACGTAAATTAGGGTTTAAAACAATTTAATACTTTCTAAGAGACAAAAAAAACAAACGGAGCCAGGAGGAGGGACATCATCGGCGTGCGAGGCCCGGTTGATATGTAATTTGGAATTTCTAACAAAAAGTTGAGACATGTATGTAGTGAATTTGTTTTGTTGTGCTTCAAGATGCTGCCCAGAGAGGAAGTCGCCGTCACTATTGTCATCATCGCCGCTCTCCGCTGGCCCCATAACAGACTCAACCGGAGAGCTGAGAGCAGAAGAAGCTTGCGTTGCTTTTCGCTGCAGAGAGAAGGTAGAGAGAAGAAACCAGAGAAAAAACTAGAGAAGAAGAAGCGTAAGAGTATAAACTAGCTGGTGGGAAATGTTAGCGGGGAGAAAATGTTCAATTTTAAACAGCCTTATGCGACGTTTTGTTTAACAAAACATCGCGATTTCTATTTCGCCACGTTTTGTTAATAAAACGTCACAAAAAGTACTACATTTTTGTGACGTTGAACCTAAACGTCGTAAAAACTTGTATTTTTTTTTGACGTTTCTCAAACGTCGCAAAAACTGTAAACATTTTGTGACGTTTTATTTTAAAAACGTCACAAATATTATGTTATTCTTGTAGTGTAAACTGTCTTTGCAAACTGCAAATATTCATTTATGGCCTTAAGCAAGCATCAAAGCAGTGGTTTGTTAAACTATTTATCTCTTTTCAGTAGCTAAGATATATTCAATCTAAGAATAATTACTCCCTATTTCTAAAGAAATATGGTTCTGATCTTACCATTTTAGCTATTTATGTTGATGACACTTGGTAACTGGCTCTAAACTTGCTAAAATTCAGGCTCTAAGACAACATCTTTATTTAACATTTAGTATCAAAGACCTACGCAAATTATATTATTTATTAGGTTTTAAATTTGGCTATACTTCTCATGGTATTACTCTCACTCAAAAGAAATTTACTATTGAACTATTATCGGAAGTTGGAATTCTTAATGATAAAAGCGTATCCACCCCTTACCTGTTAATCGTCATCTGGCTGCTGATGTTAGAGAGCTCTTGCCTGATCCTAGTTATTATAGGATGCTCATTGGAAAACTCAGTTACCTCACTCATCCTAGACTAGATCCTACATATGTTATTCAAATATTGAGTCAGTTTATGCAACAACCTCGAATGCCACATTTGCAGGCCTTGGAACATGTTCTTAAGTACGTTAAAGGTACATCTGGTCAAGGTATTCTATTAAAAGCTAATACTCAACTCAACTTTCAAGTTTTCTATATTCAGATTAGGCCATTTGCCCTACCTCTCGACGCTTTATCATTGGTTATGTAATTCAACTTGGTCAATCTCCTATTAGTTGGAAGAGCAAGAAGCAAAGTCCTTTCTCTAAATCATCTACAGAGATTGAATATGGAGCCATGTTACAGGCTGCTTCTGAAATTTTTCAATAGTAAATTTCATGAGAGAACTAAGCATAAAGAGTTGGATTGTCACTTCACACGTGATAAAATCATGGAAGGACTATTACAACTCACCTATTTACCCACAAAATGTCAACTTATTGATGTTCTCACTAAAATCCTTCCTATTGTTTAGCATTGGTAGCTTCTACTCATGCTAGGAATGTTGTCTTCTTCTTTCAACCAACATTTTCCAGCTTGTAGTGTATGTTGGAGAAAACGTCCTGCCACTGTTGGAGAAAACACACGTCAACAAGGTTGTTATAACCAATTTGTAACATAATATATTCCTGTATAGCAAAATATATTCCTTTTAATTCTATTGTATATAAAGATGTTCAATGAAGAGGAAATATACGTGAGAAAACTTTCTTCTATTCTCCTCTATTTTACTTTTTGCCATTTACGCCATTTACAAGCTCCTAAACATCATGCTACAAAATGTAGCATTGATAGTAATCTAAAAACTTGTTATTATAACCTTTTTATTTTTATTTTGTTATTATTGAAAACTTTCGTTGATGAATCTGTCATTGACGTTCAGCTCTTGATAGCAATCGAATCGCAGACCACTCTTATCGCTTATCTACTATGGTCTATGGTTTAGAAGGGCTTGAGATTCCTCTTACCCAACCCAATCCACCAATCATTCAGATTCAGAAAGTTATTTACGTATCGATTAATAGATTATTTGGTTCCACTTCTATTTTTTTTGGTAAATTTTTATTTTTTAATTTCAATTAGAGGTAACAATAAATAAAGTCGGGTCCTGTTTGTGGCCTGACTGGGCTTGGATTGTCGGCCTGTGGCTGGCCTGATTTTAAAAAAAAATTCAAAAAACGACGTGCTTGGATTGTCGACCTGTGGCTGGCCTGATTTTTTTTAAATCAAAAAACGACATCATTTTGTCTCTCTCAATCAGGCCATAGGTCGGGATTCCAAGCTCAACCTAACTTTGACAAAATGACATCGTTTTGTTACTCTCAATCGGAACACGGGCTAGGCCAGGCCTAGATAGCCCTGACCTATCCTATTGACTTCGAGTCGGACTGGTCGAGCCTAAACAGGATTGTCATGCCTAATTTCAATTTATATTTTTAAATAAAAATGTAAGCATATTTGTATTATTGATAATAATTAAAATTTTAATAAAATTTAACGATAATTTAATTAAGTTAAATTCATACAATATTTACGAAGATAACAAATTCATTCCATCTTCTTTGAAATAAATGATTAAATAAATTTAAATCTTAAAAATAGTTTAAAATAAAGTTTTCCAGATTAAATTGCATGTAAATAAGTTCAGTTAAACTTAATTTAATATATAAAATTAGCACATAAAAATAAAAATTAATCCCGTCTAATCAGATAGTATTTTGATGCCCTGCTCTTGTTTAACCAATATTAACGCATTGAAATTATATTGATTATCTTCAATTGATACGAATAATTATTACAAAATCACATAACATTAAACTTCAAATTTAACTAAAAAGATAAGCAGCATTAAGAATTTCTGAATGCATTAAGGCATTAAACAGCATTCATTAAATTAATGATTATAACTACCAATATTTTAAAAATTAGACCGAAAATTAAAATGATAAGATAAGGAGTTTAAGATTTAAATATTCTTTCGGTATTAAGCTGTCATAAAATTAACTAAAAATTGAATAAAATTAAAGAATTTAAAATATGATTAAAAGAGATTATCTTCCTTCATTGAAGAATTTAAAAAATTTAAAATATGATTAAAAGAGATTGTCTTCGTTAATTGAAGAATTTGAAGTTTAATTAAAAAAATTTAATCAATTTATTTTAATTTATTAAAAATTATTTATTTATACATATTTATCATGCGGCATGAATATGCATGAATATCACATTAATCAAGAACTTCCATCGTAAGCAGGCAAAGTCAAACGTGACTGTTTGTGGTTTCTTGTACCGCTAAGCCACCAAGAATTAGCTGGGCCGGCCATGAGGTACCTTACAACAAGAAGAATATGATGTCACGCACGTGTAAATTGTGCTCAAATATATGAGTATTGTAATGTGTTAGATATAGTTAATTACTTATGTTGGGATTTATGCTGCTTTACTGTTAATCTTTCGAAACAAAGAACTTGAAACAATTGTTAACTTTGCAGGAATAAAATGCAGAAAATAAAGAGACCAGTATTTTACTTGGTTCGATAGTCAAGGACTATCTACATCCAAGGTTCCCACTTGACAGTGGTATAGGAGATTTCACTAAAGCAGAAGAAAATGGAGAAGACCAAGATACAAAGATTGAGTGTTCTCTTGAACACCTGCTGCAAGTCTCACTCAAACTTACCAGTACCCAATACAGGTGGTACTCTAGCACTCTTTGATCTTTTCCCTCACACTGATTTTTCCACTCTCAGAAATTGAATACACTGAAGATAGAAAATTGAAGTTTCTTTGTGTTGTGTGTTCTATCTGTGATGCTTCTGCTTTGTGTCTTATAAAGGTGAAGAAGATGAAGGCTTTAGACATGGCTGTGTTGTGTTTTCCCCCTCCCTCATGTGCCTCCCATGTGACTTTTAATGACTCCATTATATGCTGGTTTTCGAATGTGCTGGCTGCTTGAATATGGGCCTGTGTTTCTTGTAAGATGGACCTTTAACAATTCAGACATGAGTTAGTCACGTGGGTTATATTTGTCTTCAGCTGTGATGTGTCACATGAATGAGGCTTTATTTTCTGAAACTAAACCATCTATCGCAAGCTTCTCTCTTCGACACTTCTACAGACATAGGCATATCTTTCTTCGGTTCTTCATTCTTCTTGCATTCCTTGTCTGATCTGAGTTGAAATGTTGAAGTATACGAGGTTTCTCTCACAACTTATATGGAGGCTATCTAGCTGTTTACGCAAGTTGGTATTAAACTAATCATATTGGTAATCTGATTATTAATATTGTATTTACTTTTGCACAAACAAAGGATCTTAATAAAAAACTAAAATTAATATATTAATTATAAAGAATTAAGAATTAAATTAATAGTATATTTGAAAATCACAAAAAATATCTTAGTCCTCCACAACTAAAAAGAAACATATATTAAATATTAAACATAAAAAAATTAAGGTTTCAATGTATAAATAAAAATTAGAATTTTAATTGAGCATGGTTAAATTATAGTCTTGTTATTTATGAATAATTTGAAGCTATTGAATATGATATGGGAAACACTTGTGCCTTTCTAAACCGTAGGTTTTGTTTTTCCTCCCCCCATTCTTACTTCTGTAGGTTTCCTGATAATAGGGAGACCCGCGACAACTCTTACCAATCCTTTAAAATTGTTTGATTATAGCACAACGCGCTACTTCAATGGTTCGTAAAGTTAGGACACTATTTAGGTCAATATATGATTTAGGACATGAGAAAGAACTTTGAAATAATTGATAAAAGTTGCTTTTTTATGATTAAAAAATTGTATGTTCAAATCACTTTTTTATAAAAAAATATAAAAAAAAGATTGCGTATATTGATGATATTTCTAGGTCCTCAAAAAACGAAAAGTCTAATTAGGTTGACTTTGTTAGAGTTAGAGACAATGTTCTTTGTGGAACTTAAACTGCTGAGGGAGGTACAAGTTAGGAGATGTCGATGTGTGAGAGTTCAATTAAAATGAGTATTTTGCTTCTAAATCTTCTCTAATTTCAATTATTGTAATTAACCTAAGTCTATGAGCATTGGTCCCCTATTGTGACTAGTCGTGCTTGCATCATGCCCCCACTCGAGTATCTATCCTTGAATTTTCAACGCTGAACTGAAAGATACTCTCTCCGAAACTTTGAAAACATAAAAGAGACTTGGATAGTATAAAAGCTTCTTTCAGTTTATCAGAGTGTACCCATTTAGCCCGTAGCAATTTTCGGTCATAGAATAAAATATTGTTGTTCTTGTTTGTTGTTGCAATTCTCGGTCATAAAATGACTTCTCCAATCGTATATGACTAGCGGGCGTAGGCACCACATCATATAATACATTATTCTTATACTTTTAATAGAAAAAGACACCAACACCAACTTATTCACTTTTTTTAAGAATTCAGTCGGCCACTGTAGCTCATATGGCTTTAGATGAGTAGGCCGAGTAATCTTCTATTCAAGAGTATTAATAACTATATTAGAATAATTCCCTTCATCGACGAGCATATTACATACTATGTTAAAAATGTGAGGTCTAGTATGAAAGGTGTTTCTCTGTTGTTGGTCTAACTCATTCTCCTTAATCTAAAGACTTAATGACACATTATGCCTTCAACAAATACCCAACTTTATACCATCACTACAGTCATTAATTGTTAATATGATCCCTTTTCACTTGATTCATTTCTACATTTAATAGAGAGTAATTTTATCGAAATTTTATAAACTCTTACATTATTATTCTATTCAACAATTTTTATTGGAGGTGTTGTCTATATATGTTACCTTTACAATTTATGAAGTTGATGGCTTCACCAATGTATCATTCACCTTATTAAGTTAATGAACCACCTTGACGCTCATTATTCGTGGCTAAAATCTTGATCAATTATTATAAGAAAAGTGTCATTTAGAGACAGAAATTACCGACAGAAAATGTTTTGATTCCGTCAGTAATATAAAATAGCAACATAATCAATTGACGGACAATGACATCGTTAAAACGGTCGTAGATAAATTTACTGACGAACATATTATGTAACAATCGGTAAATATGCTGACAGATGGCTATGACCGTCAGTAAATTTACTGACAGATTTGTTGTGAACCATCGGTAAATTTACTTACGAACTTTTTCTTTCCATCGGAACATTTCCCGATGGTATTGGTTATTTCGTCAGTAAGATTTCTGACGGTTATGATTGACCATTGGTGAGTATATTGACGGTTCAGAAAATCTTGACGATTAAGTTGGCGACGACTGCCAATATTACCGACGGAACAAAGAGTAACTGTCGGTAAATATCTTACATTTTACCAACGGTTTATGGCGTTCCGTCGGTAAATATAGTGTATTTTACCGACGAACTTTTATTTTCCGTCGGTAAAGAAAATTAATTTTTTTATAAAAAATCCCAACATTAAATTTTATTTCATGATCTTATGATTAATGCATAATTTCAACAGTTATGAATTATCTGTGCATAATATTTTTAATTGTTTATATATTTAATTTATTTAAACAGAAAATTGATTGATGATGTAAAGTTAAAATGATCTTAATTAATAATAAAAACATTATAGTGTACATAACAAGTCTTTATAATTCAAATCAAATGACAACAACAATCCTATTGTACTGGTGACCGCGGGTGCGCTGAGGTGCTACCCCTCGCCTTCAACTCATCAACCTCATGTCTCAGCTGAGCTATGTACTCCATTAATGTCTCCACTATGGTCCGAAGCTGATTGACTTCATTGGTTTGCGGCCGTCTACTAAATGTTGCTGTACTGGACATGGAGGATTGCAAATAACATGTGTTCGTAAATGAACCTAGCCCGAAGATCCTCCACGATGGTCCCTACCACTCACTGCATCAAGATATGTCTGACTCTCATCAACAGCTTGTTCATGTTGAGACTGTCGCTGAATGTTTTCTTGTATTTGGTCTTATTAGGAGGCAATGTTTATATTAGTAAGTGATAATAATTAAGAATTAATATTAAAAAATAAATTTCACATACATTAAGTTCTCTACATCGGGTATTGACGAATGTCACAACGTCATACTTTCTAGTGTGAGTGTGCAAAAAGAGTTGACGAGGTGTAGGCCTCATGCCCATAGACTTTTCCTGCATAAAAATAAAATGTTATAAGTGTACTAGAATTTATAAAAATTTCAACAGAGTTTCTTCTATTTTTATGATATTTAACCCATGTTAAACAAAGAAAATAACTAAACACTGTCATATATGGCACCAGACATTTATACCATTATCATTATCCATAATACACATATTTTCATTCCAACATTCACACATCAATTTAAATTGAAATATTGCAAAGTAAAACAATTAGAATATATGTGTAAAGTTTAGATACTTACAAGTCTCTCTGCATGCTCGTGGTGGATAATTGATCCTCCCGTATGTACGGGATGACTCTCTCCCCCCAATCCTCCACGTCTATTGGTCGTGTTACGCTTTGAAATGGACATTGCCTCAGGTGATGCTAATATTGCTGCCAACGACTTCATATTTGCAATGGACATCTATCTTTTATGCCAAATGAATCATATAGTTCAAATAGACATCCTTTGATACAAGAGTACTTAATCCTTTTGGGTTCATTCCTATTAAAACTCAAATCAAATCTTGTTGCAATTGTATAATCATCAGTTGCCTCTTTAAAGTGTTTTACAATGTTAAAGAC